>CM059427.1:120641227-120843006 GCA_030390025.1 Squalus acanthias | reverse complement strand
GGGGCACTGGGTGATTCACAGTGTGGGGGAGGGGGCACTGGGTGATTCACAGTGTGGGGGAGGCGGAGGGGCACTGGGTGATTCACAGTGTGGGGGAGGGGGCACTGGATGATTCACAGTGTGGGGGAGGGGGCACTGGGTGATTCACTGTGTGGGGGAGGAGGAGGGGGCACTGGGTGATTCACAGTGTGGGGGATGGGGCACTGGGTGATTCACAGTGTGGGGGAGGGGAGGGGGCACTGGGTGATTCACAGTGTGGGGAGGGGGAGGGGCACTGGGTGATTCACAGAGTGGGGGAGGGGGAGGGGGCACTGGGTGATTCACATTGTGGGGGAGGGGAGGGGGCACTGGGTGATTCACAGTGTGGGGGAGGGGGGGCACTGGGTGATTCACAGTGTGGGGGAGGGGGAGGTGGCACTGGATGATTCACAGTGTGGGGGAGGGGGCACTGGGTGATTCACAGTGTGGGGGAGGTGGAGGGGCACTGGGTGATTCACAGTGTGGGGAGGGGGAGGGGGCACTGGGTGATTCACAGTGTGGGGGAGGGGGAGGGGCACTGGGTGATTCACAGTGTGGGGGAGGGAGCACTGGGTGATTCACAGTGTGGGGGAGGGGCACAAGGTGATTCACAGTGTGGGGGAGGGGGAGGGGGCACTGGGTGATTCACAGTGTGGGGAGGGGAGGGGAGGCGGCACTGGGTGATTCACAGTGTGGGGAGGGGGGGCACTGGGTGATTCACAGTGTGGGGGAGGGGGAGGGGGCACTGGGTGATTCACTGTGTGGGGGGAGGGGGCACTGGGTGATTCACAGTGTGGGGGAGGGGGAGGGTGCACTGGGTGATTCACAGTGTGGGGGAGTGGGGGGCACTGGGTGATTCACAGTGTGGGGGAGGGGGAGGGGGCACTGGGTGGTTCACAGTGTGGGGGAGGGGGAGGGGCACTGGGTGATTCACAGTGTGGGGGAGGGAGGGCACTGGGTGATTCACAGTGTGGGGGAGGGGCACTGGGTGATTCACAGTGTGGGGAGGGGAGGGGGCACTGGGTGATTCACAGTGTGGGGGAGGGGGCGGCAATGGGTGATTCACAGTGTGGGAGGGATGGGGCACTGGGTGATTCACTGTGTGGGGGAGGGGAGGGGGCACTGGGTGATTCACTGTGTGGGGGAGGGGGAGGGGCACTGGGTGATTCACAGTGTGGGGGAGGGGAAGGGGGCACTGGGTGATTCACTGTGTGGGGGAGGGGGAGGGGGCACTGGGTGATTCACTGTGTGGGGGAGGGGAAGGGGCACTGGATGATTCACAGTGTGGGGGAGGGGGAGGCGACACTGGGTGATTCACAGTGTGGGGGATGGGGCACTGGGTGATTCGCTGTGTGGGGGAGGGGGAGGGGGCACTGGGTGATTCACAGTGTGGGGGAGGGGGAGGGGAGGCGGCAATGGGTGATTCACAGTGTGGGGGATGGGGCACTGGGTGATTCACTGTGTGGGGGAGGGGGAGGGGGCACTGGGTGATTCACTGTGTGGGGGAGGGGAAGGGGCACTGGGTGATTCACAGTGTGGGGGAGGGGAAGGGGGCACTGGGTGATTCACTGTGTGGGGGAGGGGGAGGGGGCACTGGGTGATTCACTGTGTGGGGGAGGGGAAGGGGCACTGGATGATTCACAGTGTGGGGGAGGGGGAGGCGACACTGGGTGATTCACAGTGTGGGGGATGGAGCACTGGGTGATTCGCTGTGTGGGGGAGGGGGAGGGGGCACTGGGTGATTCACAGTGTGGGGGAGGGGGCACTGGATGATTCACAGTGTGGGGGAGGGGGAGGGGGCACTGGGTGATTCACAGTGTGGGGGAGGGGGAGGGGCACTTGTTGATGCACAGTGTGGGGGAGGGGGCACTGGATGATTCATAGTGTGGGGGAGGGGGCACTGGTTGATTCACAATGTCGGGGAGGAGGCACTGGGTGATTCACAGTGTGGGGAGGGGAAGGGGCACTGGGTGATTCACAGTGTGGGGGAGGGGGCACTGGATGATTCACAGTGTGGGGGAGGGGGAGGGGGCACTGGGTGATTCACAGTGTGGCGGAGGGGGAGGTGGCACTGGATGATTCACAGTGTGGGGGAGGGGGCACTGGGTGATTCACAGTGTGGGGGAGGGGGCACTGGGTGATTCACAGTGTGGGGGAGGGGGCACTGGGTGATTCACAGTGTGGGGGAGGGGGCACTGGGTGATTCATTGTGTGGGGGAGGGGGAGGGGGCACTGGGTGATTCACAGTGTGGGGAGGCGGAGGGGCACTGGGTGATTCACAGTGTGGGGGAGGGGGCACTGGATGATTCACAGTGTGGGGGAGGGGGCACTGGGTGATTCACAGTGTGGGGGAGGGGGCACTGGGTGATTCACAGTGTGGGGGAGGGGGGCACTGGGTGATTCACTGTGTGGGGGAGGAGGAGGGGGCACTGGGTGATTCACAGTGTGGGGGATGGGGCACTGGGTGATTCACTGTGTGGGGGAGGGGAGGGGGCACTGGGTGATTCACAGTGTGGGGGAGGGGGAGGGGCACTGGGTGATTCACAGAGTGGGGGAGGGGGAGGTGCACTGGGTGATTCACTTTGTGGGGGAGGGGAAGGGGGCACTGGATGATTCACAGTGTGGGGGAGGGGGCACTGGGTGATTCACAGTGTGGGGGAGGGGGCACTGGGTGATTCACAGTGTGGGGGAGGGGGAGGGGGAACTGAGTGATTCACAGTGTGGTGGAGGGGGCACTGGGTGATTCACAGTGTGGGGGAGGGTGAGGGGGAACTGGGTGATTCACAGTGTGGGGGAGGGGGAGGGGCACTGGGTGATTCACAGTGTGGGGGAGGGGGTGGGGGAACTGGGTGATTCACAGTGTGAGGGAGGGGGAGGGGCACTGGGTGATTCACAGTGTGGGGGAGGGGAGGGGGCACTGGGTGATTCGCAGTGTGGGGGAGGGGGCACTGGGTGATTCTCAGTGGGGGCGAGGGGGCACTGGGTGCTTCACAGTGAGGGGGAGGGGGCACTGGGTGATTCACAATGTGGGGGAGGGGGAGGGGGCACTGGGTGATTATCAGTGTGGGGGAGGGGGCACTGGGTGATTCTCAGTGGGGGGGAGGGGGCACTGGGTGCTTCACAGTGAGGGGGAGGGGGGCACTGGGTGATTCACAGTGTGGGGGAGGGGGCACTGGGTGATTCACAGTGTGGGGGAGGGGGAGGGGGCACTGGGTGATTCACAGCTTGGGGGAGGGGGCACTGGGTGATTCACAGTGTGGGGGAGGGGGAGGGGGCACTGGGTGATTCACAGCGTGGGGGAGGGGGGCACTGGGTGATTCACAGTGTGGGGGAGGGGGAGGGGGCACTGGGTGATTCACAGTGTGGGGGAGGGGGAGGGGGCACTGGGTGATTCACAGTGTGGGGGAGGGGGAGGGGGCACTGGGTGATTCGCAGTGTGGGGGAGGGGGCACTGGGTGATTCTCAGTGTGGGGGAGGGGGCACTGGGTGCTTCACAGTGAGGGGGAGGGGGCACTGGGTGATTCACAATGTGGGGGAGGGGGAGGGGGCACTGGGTGATTCTCAGTGTGGGGGAGGGGGCACTGGGTAATTCTCAGTGGGGGGGAGGGGGCACTGGGTGCTTCACAGTGAGGGGGAGGGGGCACTGGGTGATTCACAGTGTGGGGGAGGGGGAGGGGGCACTGGGTGATTCACAGTGTGGGGAGGGGGAGGGGGCACTGGGTGATTCACAGCGTGGGGGAGGGGGAGGGGGCACTGGGTGATTCTCAGTGGGGGGGAGGGGGCACTGGGTGCTTCACAGTGTGGGGGAGGGGGAGGGGGCACTGGGTGATTCACAGTGTGGGGGAGGGGGAGGGGGCACTGGGTGATTCACAGTGTGGGGGAGGGGGAGGGGCACTGGGTGATTCACAGTGTGGGCCATATGCATGCTAAACAGCGGAAGCAGCATGCTATAGACAGAGCTGAGCGATCCCACAACCAATGGATCAGATCAAAGCTCCGCAGTCCTGCCACATCCAGTCATGAACTGTTAAACAACCTGTAGGGCAGAGCCCAGCACGAGTGCAAAATTAAAGGCTGAAGCGTTTGCAACCAACTTCAGCCAAAAGTGCCGAGTGGATGATCCATATCGGCCTCCTCCTGATGTTCCCACCATCACAGAAGCCAGTCTTCAGACAATTCGATTCACTCCACGTAATATCAAGAAACGGCTGAGCGCACTGGACACAGCAAAGGCTGTGGGCCCCGACATCATCCTGGCTGTGGTGCTGAAAACTCTGAACTAGCTGTGCCTCTAGCCAAGCTGTTCCAGTACAGCTACAAGACTGGCATCTACCTGACAAAATGGAGAATTGCTCAGGTATGTCCAGTTCATAAAAAGCCGGACAAAGCCAATTACCGCCCCATCAGTCTACTCTCAAACATCAGAAAAATGATGGAAGATTTTGTTGACTGTGTTATCAAGCGGCAATTGCTCACCAATAACCTTCTCACTGATGCTCAGTTTGGGTTCTGCCAGGACCACTCTGCTCCCGACCTCATTACAGCCTTGGTGCAAACATGGACAAAAGAGCTGAATTCCAGAGGTGAGGTGAGAGTGACTGCCCTTGACATCAAGGCAGCACTTGACCGAGTGTGGCATCAAGGAGCCCAAGTAAAACTGAAGTCAATGGGAATCAGGGGTTAAACTCTCTACTGGCTGGAGTCATACCTAGTACGAAGGAAGATGGTTGTCGTTGTTGGAGGCCAATCATTTCATCCCTAGGATATCGCTGTAGGAGTTCCTCAGGACAGTGTACTAGGCCCAAACATCTTCAGCTGCTTCATCAATGACCTTCCCTCCAACATATAGTCTGATGAATGCACAGTGCTCAGTGCCATTCATGCCTTAAAGGGGCCACGCATCCAAAAAAATTAGGGGGAACATTGCTCCTGATTCCCCAAAGCCTTTCCACCACCTACAAGGCACAAGTCAAAAGTGTGATGGAATACTCTCCACTTGCCTGGATGAGTTCCAACAACACTCAAGAAGCTCGACACCATCCAGGAAAAAGCAGTCTGCTTGATTGGCACCCCATCCACCACCTTAAACATTCACTCCCTCCACCACCGGCGTACCGTGGCTACAGTGTGTACCATCTACAAGATGCAATGCAGCAATTCACCAAGGCTTCTTCGGCAGCACCTCCCAAACCCGCGACCTCCACCACCTAGAAGGACAAGGGCAGCAGGCACATGGGAACACCACTGCCTGCAAGTTCCCCTCCAAGTCACACACCATCCTGACTTGGAAATATATCGCTGTTCCTTCATCATCGCTGGGTCAAAATCCTGGAACTCCCTCTCTAACAGCACTGTGGGAGTACCTTCACCACACGGACTGCAGCGGTTCAAGAAGGCGGCTCACCACCACCTTCTCGAGGGCAACTAGGGATGGGCAATAAATGCTGGCCTTGCAGCGACACCCACATCCCAGGAATGAATAAAGAAAAAGCTTTTGGTCATCCATCCTAATAGCTCCTTCTTTGGCTTGGTGTCAAATATTGTTTGATAACGCTCCTGTTAGTTGCCTAGGGACATTTTACTGCACTAAAGGCGCTATATAAATGCTGGGTGTTGTTGTTGTACATTTGAACTTCAGTTTTCATCTGAAAGATATAGGAGGAGTAATTGGGCACTGTAGTGCCCGTTCTTTAGGCGCTAATCGGCCTGCCAAAGGTCGAAAATCAGGTCCTAGATGCGCACGCACACTTTTTTATTTTGCTTATTCATTCACGGGATGTGGGCGTCGCTGACAAGACCAGCATTTATTGCTCATTTGTGGTAGTATACTGCAAGATGAACAACCTGGCCAGTATGAGGGGACAGCCCTTGCCACCACCTATCATGCGAGCATGAGGAAGCGGTAGAGGAGGAAGAGGAGGAGGAGGAATTGCAACCGGCGAGCTGGCACCTGCACTACTCTTTCCCCCGGTCTTGGCTCCAGTGCACTTGTGCTCGGTGTCTCACCACGTGCAGATCCCTCCTCTATCCTAGCCTCTAAAATATGTGCAGTGCCAGTGTCTGAGCTGGTGGTTGCGAGTGTAAGATCGAGTGACGGTGCCTCTTCATCTTCACTGTCTTCTTCCCCTTCCTCCACTGCCTGGGCAGATCCCAGCTCTTGGGTATCTGAAATGAAATAGGGACAAGGGTTGGGTTGTGTTGAGGGGAGAGGAGAAGGTAAGAAGTGAGTGCTTACACCCTCTGCAGCCTCTCACTCAGAAGGGATTGAGGGATGAGGGAGAACTGGGACGAGAGAAGTAGGATTAGGTATGCCTTCAGTGCCGTGTCTGAAAACCTTGGTGCTCGCTCTCTCGCTGGTTCAGCCATTGCTCAAAGTGTCAGAGCACAGATTCAGTTTTGAAAAAACTCCCACCACTTGTTTTTTTAAAAATTCATTTACAGGGTGTGGGCGTCGCTGGCAAGGCCAGCATTTATTGCCCATCCCATGAGAAGGTGGCGGTGAGCCGCTTTCTTGAACCGCTGCAGACCGTGTGGTGAAGGTACTCCCACAGTGCTGTTAGGGAGGGAGTTCCAGGATTTTGACCCAGTGACAATGAAGGAACGGTGATATATTTCGAAGTCAGGATGGTGTGTGACTTGGAGGGGAACTTGGAGGTGGTGGTGTTCCCATGCGCCTGCTGCCCTTGTCCTTCTAGGTGGAAGAGGTCGCGGGTTTGGGAGGTGCTGCCTGAAGAAGCCTTGGCGAGTTGCTGCAGTGCATCTTGTAGATGGTACACACTGCAGCCACGGTGTGGTGGAGGGAGTGAATGTTTAAGGTGGTAGATGGGGTGCCAATCAAGTGGGCTGCTTTGTCCTGGATGGGGCGAGCACAGTGTACTCTGTTCAAATCATTTATATAAATAAATACAAAAGAAACGAGGTTCTAGATCAGATCTTTGACCCTCCAGCTACCCACATCGCACCAATCTAAATACATCCATTTATCCTACAGTCTACTCTCAGTCCCCTAGCCATCCCTAGATCGACAGAGCTACATTCTCTTGAATACCGCGTGCCATTGTTTACATTACAAATCTCTTATGTGGATGAGGCATTAAACCAAGGCCCCACCTGATCCTTCAGGTGTTTGTTAAAATGACTGGAATGGATGACAACCTGGAGCTGACAGCCTGCTGGACTGAACTGGCCGCACTCTCTGTTCTAAACCACCAGGTGGTGGTACAGGACCACACGCAGCTCCAAGCAGCAGCAGGATCAGTGGAGAGCTACGTCCCTAATTTACCCATCGCAACTCATGTGAATTCTGATGCTGAACATCAAGTCATTTACCACTGGTCGAGGGAATGGAATGGTCAGCCAGGGTTCCTGCTTCTGATCACAATCCAGTGACCCCCTGCTAGAGAGAGCACGAGTGTGGGCTTCAGGTGTCGACAAGGACAGGCTTAGTGATCAAATAGTTGGTGACACTCACTCTCGACAGGACCCTGTCTCCTCCACTTCCCTCCCCTCCCCTCGTTGTATCGCTCCTCTCCCCCTCCTCTCCTCTTTCCTCACCTCCCACTTCTCCCCTACACATCCGCTTCTTTCTTTACCTCTCCTCTCTTTTACTCTCCTCTCTTACCCTCCCTTACCCTTCCCTCTCTCCTTTATTCTTCCTATCCTCTAATGCACTCTCAGCTCCTCTCGTGTTATCCAAACCTTTCCTCTCCCTCCCCGTCCTGCCACAATCTGCTCTATCACAGCCTCTATTGTTACCCAATAAATCCCCTAGAGAAAAGGTTCATTTTTTTGTAGAACCCTTACCCCCAATGGAGAGAGGGGAAACTCATTTTTGTAGGACCCTAACCCCAGAAGAGAAAGGGGGAATTTATTTTATGTCGGACCCTAACCCCAGAGGAGAAAGGGGGAATTTATTTTTTGTAGGACCCTAACCCCAGAGGAAAAAGGGGGGATTTATTTTCTGTCGGACCCTAACCCCAGAGGAGAAAGGGGGGAATTTATTTTATGTCGGACCCTCACCCCAGAGGAGAAAGGGGGAATTTATTTTTTGTAGGACCCTCACCCCAGAGGAGAAAGGGGGAATTTATTTTATGTCGGACCCTAACCCCAGAGGAGAAAGGGGGGAATTTATTTTATGTCGGACCCTAACCCCAGAGGAGAAAGGGGGGAATTTATTTTATGTTGGACCCTAACCCCAGAGGAGAAAGGGGGGAATTTATTTTATGTCGGACCCTAACCCCAGAGGAGAGAGTTCCAAGGCGCTTCATAAATAGGAGAATGGACGCTAAGCCATGAAGCGATTGATTGTCAGGGTGACTGAAATCTGGGTCAATAAGATTGCACTGGAGAGAAGGTTTTTAAAGACGGAGAGAGAAGTGGAGCGAAGGAGATGTTTAGGGAGAGATCTCCGGAGAATTAGGGGCCAGGTGGCTGAAAACTCTACCACCGATAGTGGGGTGAGAGGAGGGCGAGAAGGGGAGAAAATTGGAACCAAAAGATAAAGAAGGTTGAATAGGAGGCAGTCTGGCTGTTTAGAACTTGGGTGAACTGTGTGCAGATTCCAAGTAAAAGGATCCTTATTTTATTGGACATAATAAAAAATGTGGCAGGGCGGGTAAGTCATCCTACAGCTGGTTTACAATTCTCATTTTGTCAGATTAGTTGTGCTTATCTCATTCACCGTATTAGTTTTGTGCACTGATATGTTGTCACAAGTCTGTCTGACCTGGCTGCAGGGCCTAGCACAGCCTAGCTCTTGGAGTTAATTGGGTTGCTGCTTGTATAATGGGTACTGTACAGAGTAAAATGTTCTCTCCAGTAAGTAAATTAAAGTTGTGATGAACACGAATAAGCACTTCTAGGATTCGCTCCGTCGATGGCTCATTGAATTTATCCGGCGAGTGCTGCAGACACATCGGCTAGGAACACTCGGGCCTCAATCCCCAGTCGGTGTTGAGTCAGTGATCTGAGCTGGGGTAGTGATTGGGCAGTTACAATCAGTCTCAGTGCCTTGGGTTAGAGAGGGGAAAATCAGCCAAGTTTCCCATTCCTAATTGCAATCCAGCAACCCCTACTGGAAAGTTGTGTGTGTAGATATCGGGGTGGGGGTGGAGGGGGGGTGGGGGTGGAGGGGGGGTGGGGGGAGTGCCGGGTTAGGCTTGGGAGTGATGCCACAATGGTTGAATGGCCTGTTGATATTCACTGTCTCAGCTCGCATGCGATTAATGCCCATTGGGGTGAGGTATTGGAGGGTCACCAGTACTTGTGCAACCAACCACCAGCAAGTGCCAGTGTCTTCATTAGAGGAGGGGAGACAATTGGCAAATAAGAACAAAATAGAAAACCCTTCTGAACTATAAAACACAGGGACAGGTTGTGTAGGGGAATCAGACCCAAGGAACCAAGAGCCTATTACAACAACTTGTGCCTACTATATGTTGTGATTACAATCAGAACCTATCTTTCCAGAGACCAGGGGCTCGATTTTAATAGCCCTGAGGAGGCGGGTTTGGAGGCGGGTCTGTAGCGAAAATCGGAAAAAATGGCTTCAGACAGCCAACCCGCCTCCATCCTGCTCCCACCCGATTTTCGTGAGTGTCGGGTCAGCCGCTCCCAAACTGACCCGACTGGAACCAGTGGAACCGGTAGTTAAGGTAGTTAACAGCCTGTTAACTGCCTTGCTAATCCTATTTTGATAGTGGTTTCCCATTTTCATGCTTCTGGCTCCTGTTTCCCGTCTTATCAGAAACAGGCCAGGTCAAAGGAGACGAGTTGCTGGAGGACATGATTTGTAGTCATTGGTGCAGCACTTTAAAAGCGCTCCTGTAACATGGCCTACATTCAAATGCAAAAACTTTGCTGTTGGAGGTTTGGGATAAGATTTTGCAAATCTACTGACCTTGTGACTGTTCAAGCTGACAGCCATCTGCAGTGTTACCTGAATGGAATAATTTCAGGCCACTTCGAATGTGCGCTTGCAAGCTTGTTGCCTCAAATGAAATCTATAGCAATGGGATGGGAAAAATTTATGTCCTCTCATCCTGGTCCTCATAATTGGAGGAGCAGCAGCCGCGTGGCTCAGCGCAGATCGTCCTGGGAAGAGGAGGAGGAGGAGGACGAGGGGCGCCTTGCATGCCCTGTTGTGACCAATGCAGCATCCCTCCCTTCACTGCTGCCCATCAAGCAGGGTATGCACACTGCCATGCCACATTCGCATAAGCTTACTCTTCAACCATAGGTGGCTACCATATGGATCTTTAATTGTAGGTGACATTTTTCCAACGTCATACATCATCTCTGCTATACCTGGTTATTTCCAATCACTTTCACCATCAGCATTACAAAAGCAAGTCGCCCTGAACCCTCAAAGCGCATTTGCCATTTCCCAGAACGCATAGGCCACACAATCAACTGTTTGCCATAATTTTTCTTTTGCACATGACAAAAGGATCATGAACCAACCAGAGTCAGAAAATAAAGACAAAACACCCACCTGAGTCCCCTTGTGACTATATGTACTTAATCTTTCTCTTACGCGTGCTTCTACGTGGTGCTTCCCCTGTGGCTTCAGCAGATGTAGAGGCATCTTGCTGACTAGGATGCTGCGTCTGCTGAGACGGCTTTGGCGGGCGTCCTTTGGGTTTGGGAGCCTGGGAGGGCTCTTCAACAGTCTGCTCTTCCTGCGGCTGTGCAGGGGCTGAAACGGCCATCTCAGTTGTCTCCGCAAAGTGGATCTCTGACCGAGGGCTCTGCAGTGGCATGGTCGTGTGAGCACTTCAAGAGGAGCCCACACTTCCTTGTGTCCTGCCAACAACATCCCTCTCATGGGTCAGCCGCATCTCAGAGCTGGCAAGTGACTGGAGAGCACCTTGCTGCACATCAGGGGGACCATGAGGAACTGCATTTGCACTGGCAGTCCTCATCACAAGGACGTCCATGAAGCTCTAGTCTCTCTGATCAATAGCTGCCCATCGCTACTCCAGAGATGACATTCATGTTTTCCTGACTCTGGCGACTTATTTCCCATGATGCGGAGATGGAGGTAGCCAGCCTTTCCACGGAGGTTGCCATCCTATCCATGGTGGTGCGTTCATGCACCATTGCCTCCACCATGGCAGTGCTGATGTTACAGATGGACTCCTTCATTCTATCCACACTCACACTAACCCTGGAGGCAAACCCTTCCAGAGACTCCTGCACTTGTTCCTGTATTTCCCGAGACGCTCTTTTCCTGGATGGCCCTAGAGGCACAGCGTCTGCATGCAGCTCAGCAGAGCTAGGAGATTGCTGCGACCTCCGCAGAGGACTCTCCACTGCTGTCGCTGTCTCCACCATCAGCTGATGCTCACTTGTGCGCTGTGATAGACCAGGTGGCAACACTACTCTAACTCGCGCTGGCCCCACCGAGGTGTGCGTTGCTGTGCTGGTGCTGGGTGCGCTGAGTCCTGGTGACGCTGCTCCCTCAGAGGCTTCAGGTTCCTCTGAGGAGTTGTCCGGCTCTTTGTCCTGGATCGTGGGGAGGGGGTCGCTCGATGGTCCTGCGGGAGAGTAAAGGCATGATTTAGACATCTGATATTGATGCAGCAGACACATCCTTTTGAGCAGATGATACAAAGCGATTCTCTATGAACATCATATGCCATTGCAGTCAATCACTAAATGTCAATGAGAGGGATGAAACTCTATTATGTCACCAGCTTCCTCTAGTGTGCCCGTCTCTCCATCGCCCACTTCCAGGTCCTCGCCACCTCCAACAATTTCGTTAGCAGCCTTCTCAGCACTGGTCAATGTTGCTAGGGTTGGTGTTCCTCCTCCAGTCATTGCTCTCTCCCTCTTATTGTGGGCTATCTTTTCCTGCAAGGAGGGACACAGGCGGAGTTTCAACCACAGTGATGGAGTGCGTGTGAAGAATCCCTACCATAGAAGCTTTGAGGGAGACGAAGATAGGGTAAGGTGCCAAGAGGAAGCTAGCTCCCTGTGCGTTGTTAGGTATTGTCATTGCATGACAGTGAGAGCGAGTCTAAGGGGTGCATCGGCAGGATGCTGAAGTCATTCAGTGCAGAGACAGAGATGGATAGGTAAGGGCGCAAGGGAAGTAAGGGTAAGGTGGGATGTGGAGGAGCAGGCTTACAATGCAGAGTGCTGGTGATGAGAAGAGAAGGGAAGCAGATTGAAGGTAAGTGTGATGTGATACTCACTTTTGATGTTCACACAAGATCATTAAACCGTTTCCTGCACTGGATCCAGGAGCGTGAACATATGGACCTTGCGCTCACCTCCTCAGCAATGCGCAGCCAGGCTGCCTTGGTCTGCTGAGGAGGCTTCCTCCGGCCATCAGGAGGGAAGAGAATCTCCCTGCGCCCTCTGACAGCATCCACAAGAGCATGGAGGGACTCATCATTAAATCGAGGAGCTGCCTTGCCTCTGGAAGAGGTCATTGTGGATGGAGCAATCTCACTGAGTATCAGAATGCAGAAGAGAAAGGCTTAGGCTGAATGGCAGCTTTAAAAGCTGCTGCTATGATGACGTCATCAGAGGCAGCCAGCCGACCCGATTGCACTCATTGGACCGGCCAGCACGCCCCATTGAAATCAACAAGCTAATTAAATCAAAATCGGACATCAGCAGCTGATCCCACCGGAAGAGGCTCCGGAACCCGCCCACCACGCAACCCGACTCCAACCCGCCTCGGGAATTAAAATCAAGCCCCACGTGTTCCGGCACCATCCCAGTGGTTAAGTTACTGGACTCATAATCCAGAGAACAGGAATTCAAATCACATCATTCAATTAACAAAACCTGGAGATATAAAGCTGGTGTCAGTAAAAAGTAACCATGAAGCTGTCGGATTCTCGTAAAAACCCAACTGGTTCACTAATGCTCTTTCGGGAGGGAAACCTGCCGTCCTTACCTGTGGACGTGACTCCAGTCCCACACCAACGTGGTTGACTCTTAACTGCCCTCCATTGTATCGCCACCTTCTCAGGGAAACTTGGAATGGGTAATAAAATGCCGGCCTTGCCAGCAATGCCCACATCATGAGATTGACTTAAAAAAAGGCCTCCCTCTGCACCTGTTGAGGTGCGCACCGAGGCAGCTCTCTCCCCCTGGCCCATTCCCACCTCCTGTGGGGATGCTGTCCAGGCACACTTCTATAACAGCATCTGTTACAACAGAGTGAGGTCACGGAGCATGGATGGAGTAATCCATCCCAAGAAGGTCACCAGCAAAAGGCTATGCAAGTTGGCAAGACTGGGCCCACCAATGCACTGCCTTCTACCTGGCCCATTGGGAGACCACATACTGCACACCAGTCTCAGAAAAGGGGTTGTGGAGCTTTCTGTGCCAGGGGAAACTCCCCAGAGTGCAAAGTAGGTGGACCTCGGATTAAGAACACCCTCATGCAGTCATCGGTTCCAGAGATGATATTGGGAAAGTGAATGTTCAGGGTAGCATCCCTCCTAATTTCTCCCCTCCAGAATCTATTTTTATTCTTATAGAAAGAAAGAACATGCATTTGTATAGTGTCTTTTACATCTCAAAGCACTTCACAGCCAATGAATTGCAGCCAATGAAGTACCATCACTGTTTTTATGTCAGAAAACACAGCAGCCAATTTGGGCAAAGCAAGGTCTCACAGACAACAATTTTTTACACCCGGCACTCTCACCTCTGAGTCAGAAGGTCATGGGTTCAAGTTCCACCGAGAGACTTAAGCTTAGGCTACGGACACAGCAACGGCACACCCAGCCCAGTCGACCCTGCAAAGTCCTTCTCACCAACATCTGGGGACTTGTGCCAAAATTGGGAGAGCTGTCCCACAGACTAGTCAAGCAACAGCCTGACGTAGTCATACTCACAGAATCATACCTTTCAGCCAATGTCCCAAACTCCTCCATCACCATCCCTGGGTATGTCCTGTCCCACCGGCAGGACAGACCCACCAGGGGTGGTGGCACAGTGGTATACAGTCGGGAAGGAGTGGCCCTGGGAGTCCTCAACATTGACTCCGGACCCCATGAAGTCTCGTGGATTCAGGTCAAGCATGGGCAAGGAAACCTCCTGCTGATTACCACCTACCGTCCTCCCTCAGCTGATGAATCAGTACTCCGCCATGTTGAACACCACTTGGAAGAAGCACTGAGGGTAGCAAGGGCACAGAATGTACTCTGAGTGGGGGACTTCAATATCCATCACCAAGAGTGACTCGGTAGCACCACTACTGACCAAGCTGGCCGAGTCCTGAAGGACATAACTGCCAGACTGAGCCTGCGACAAGTGGTGAGAGAACCAACACGAGGGAAATACCTACTTGACCTCGTCCTCACCAATCTACCTGTCGCAGATGCATCTGTCCATGACAGCATTGGCAGCAGTGACCACCGCACAGTCATTGTGGAGATGAAGTCCCATCTTCACACTGAGAACACCCTCCATCGTGTTGTGTGGCACTACCACCGTGCTAAATGGGATAGATTCAGAACAGATCTAGCAGCTCAAAACTGGGCATCCATGAGGCGCTGTGGACCATCAGCTGCAGTAGAATTTTATTCCACCACAATCTGTAACCTCATGGCCCGGCATATCCCTCACTCTACCATTACCACCAAGCCAGGGGACCAACCCTGGTTCAACAAGGCGTGTAGAAGAGCATGCCAGCAGCAGCACCAGGCGTACCTAAAAATGAGGTGCCAACCTGGGGAAGCTACAACACAGGACTACATGCATGCTAAAAAGCGAAAGCAGCATGCTATAAATAGGGCTAAGCGATCCCACAATCAACGGATCAGATCAAAGCTCTGCAGTCCTGCCACAACCAGTCGTGAATGGTGGTGGACCATTAAACAACTAACGGGAGGAGGAGGCTCCAAGAATATCGCCATCCTCAATGATGGTGGAGCCCAGCACGTGAGTGCAAAAGACAAGGCTGAAGCATTTGCAACCAACTTCAGCCAGAAGTGCCGAGTGGATGATCCATATCGGCCTACTCCCGAGGTCCCCACCAGCACAGAAGCCAGTCTTCAGCCAATTCAATTCACTCCACGTGATATCAAGAAACGACTGAGTGCACTAGATATAGCAAAGGCTGTGGGCCCCGACAACATCCCGGCTATCATGCTGAAGACTTGTGCTCCAGAACTAGCCACGCCTCTAGCCAAGCTGTTCCAGTACAGCGACAACACTGGCATCCATCCGACAATGTGGAAAACTGCCCAGGTATGTCCTGTCCACAAAAAGCAGGACCAATCCAAACCGGCCAATTACCGCCCTATCAGTCCACTCTCAATCATCAGCAAAGTGATGGAAGGTGTCATCGAAAGTGCTATCAAGCGGCACTTACTCACCAATAACCTGCTCACTGATGCCCAGTTTCGGTTCCGCCAAGACCACTCGGCTCCCGACCTCATTACAGCCTTGGTCCAAACATGGACAAAGGAGCTGAATTCCAGAGGTGAGGTTAGAGTGACTGCCCTTGACATCAAGGCAGCATTTGACCGAGTCTGGCATCAAGGAGCCCTAGTAAAACTGAAGTCGATGGGAATCAGGGGGAAAACGCTCTACTGGCTGGAGTCATACCTAGCACAAAGGAAGATGGTTGTGGTGGTTGAAGGTCAATCATCACAGCCCCAGGACATCACTGCAGGAGTTCCTCAGGGCAGTGTCCTAGGCCCAACCATCTTCAGCTGCTTCATCAATGACCTTCCCTCCAACATAAGGTCAGAAATGGGGATGTTCGCTGATGACTGCACAGTGTTCAGCGCCATTCACAACTCCTCAGATAATGAAGTAGTCCATGCCCGCATGCAACAAGACCTGGATGACGTTCAGGCTTGGGCTGATAAGTGGCAGGTAACATTCGCGCCACAGAAGTGCCAGGCAATGACTATCTCCAACAAGCGAGAGTCTAACCACATCCCCTTGACATTCAATGGCATTACCATCGCCGAATCCCCCACTATCAACATCCTGGGGGTCACCATTGACCAGAAACTGAACTGGACCAGCCACATAAATACTGTGGCAACAAGAGCAGGTCAGAGGCTAGGTATTCTGCGGCGAGTGTCTCACCTCCTGACTCCCCAAAGCCTTTCCGCCATCTACAAGGCACAAGTAAGGAGTGTGATGGAATACTCTCCACTTGCCAGGATGAGTGCAGCTCCAACAACACTCAAGAAGCTCGACACCATCCAGGACAAAGCAACCCGCTTGATTGACACCCCATCCACCACCTTAAACATTCACTCCATCCACCACCGGCGTACCGTGGCTGCAGTGTATACCATCTACAAGATGCACTGCTGCAACTCGCCAAGGCTTCTTCGGCAGCACCTCCCAAACCCACGACCTCTTCCACCTAGAAGGACAAGGGCAGCAGGCGCAGGGGAACACCACCACCTCCAAGTTCCCCTCCAAGTCACACACCATCCTGACTTAGAAGCATATCGCCGATCCTTCATCGTTGCTGGGTCAAAATCCTGGAACTTCCTACCTAACAGCACTGTGGGAGCACCTTCACCACACGGACTACAGCGGTTCAAGGCGGCGGCTCACCACCACCTTTTCAAGGGCAACTAGCGATGGGAAATAAATGCTGGCCTTGCCAGTGATGCCCAGATCCCATAAAACGAATTAAAAAAAAAAATATTCCCGGCTGACACTCCAGTGCAGTATTGAGGGAGTGCTGCACTGTTGGAGGTGGCATCTTTCAGATGAGACATCTCTCTCAGGTGGACGTAAAACATCCTATGGCACTATTTCGAAGAAGAGCAGGGGGGAGTTCTCCCCAGTGTCCTGGCCAATATTCATCCCTCAACCAACGTCAGTAAAACAGATTATCTGGTCATTTATCACATTGTGGGAGCTTGCTGTGCGGAAATTGGCTGCCACGTTTCCTGCATTACAACAGTGACTACACTTCAAAGGTACTTCATTGGATGTTAAGCACTTTGGGACGTCCTATAGAAATGCAAATCTTTCTTTTTCTCTCCACAGCTCAGTGACACTGAGCCCAATTGGAGCACTCCTACTGCGGCCTTGACTGAAATAAAACAGCTCAGACTGGACTGAACCTCAGACTTTCCTAGTCTGTATGGTTCACTGAGGCCCCAGGCTGTGCCTTTACCCACTAGGCCATCAACAAAGCTCTTCCAACTCTTCATACTCAACCCAGGACATCCCCCTCTGCACTGAAGCAATCGCTTATAACTCGCTGTGTATTTTATAAGCTGACAGTGAGTTTAGAGCTGTTATTTAGTCTTCTACTTCTGCCAATATTGATAAGTCTCTCTTGGGGTGTATGATGCTGTCCAGGCCCAAAGGTTGAATTATGACGCAGTAAGACAATGCTTGCGATCTATTATCCCGTACTTACTTTCCTTATAATCAAGCCCAAGGCAGAAACAAAAAGAAACATGAAGTTAGGTGACAGTAGAGCGTAGTAAAGGAAACGCAGTAGTGATCGGGGCAGTGGGGGGCGGAGGTGGGGGGTGGGTGATAGAGTGTTGGTGATCGGCGGGGGAGGTAGCGGTGGTGATCAGGGGGAGTGGTGGCTGGGGCTGGGGCCGGGGGGTGGAGGCGGGGGCTGGGGGTGGGGGAGGCCGGGGGGGGGGGGAGGTGCGGGGGTGGAGGAGGCGAGGGTGGGTGCTAGAGTGTTGGCGATCAATGGGGGTGGTAGCGGTGGTGATCGGGGGGAGTGGAGGCGGGGGCTGGGGGTGGGGGAGGCCGGTGGGGGGGGGCGGGCGGGGGTGGGTGCTAGAGTGTTGGCGATCAATGGGGGTGGTAGCGGTGGTGATCGGGGGGAGTGGTGGCCGGGGCTGGGGCCGGGGGGGTGGAGGCGGGGGCTGGGGGTGGGGGAGGCTGGGGGGTGGGGAGGTGCGGGGGTGGAGGAGGCGAGGGTGGGTGCTAGAGTGTTGGCGATCAATGGGGGTGGTAGCGGTGGTGATCGGGGGGAGTGGTGGCCGGGGCTGGGGGTGGGGGAGGCCGGTGTGGGGGGGGGGGCGGGGGTGGAGGAGGCAGGGGGGGTGATAAAGTGTTGGCGATCAATGGGGGTGGTAGCGGTGGTGATTGTGGGGGGGGGCGGAGGCGGGGGCTGGGGGGGGGGCGGGGGTGGGTGATAAAGTGTTGGCGATCGGCGGGGGTGGTGATTGGGGGGAGCGGCGGCCGGGGCTGAGGCAGGGGGGCGGAGGCGGGGGGGGGGCGGAGGCGGGGGGGGGCGGAGGCAGGGGGGGCGGAGGCGGGAGGGGCGGAGGCGGGGAGGGGGAGGGGGGTAGAGGAGGCAGGGGGGGTGATAAAGTGTTGGCGATCGGCGAGGGAGGTGATTGGGGGGAGCGGCGGCCATTAAAAATGACACCCCGACTTTCCGGCTCCATTTCCTCGGTTTTTGATTTTAACCTGAGCAGGCGGGAAGGTCACTCACTGCAAACAGATCAGGTCCAATGGGAGCCCAGCTGCAATTTTAACCAGAGGCCTGAGCGGGTAAACCATTGTGGTTTTCCCACGGCCAGAAGAGGTAAGTTTTCTAAACTTTCTATTTTGACTTTCCATGTGGGGCCAAGAGGAGCAGAATTGTTCCTCTGGGTCCCACAAGGAAGGTAGAGGCCTCCCCTGCCCCGGGCTCTTGATTGCGAGGGCTTCCCGAAACCCTTCTCTCCTCACCATTTACCTGAGTGCTGTGGATTGTACCTTCAGGCAGGGGGGGGGAAGCGGGGGTTGGGGGGGAGATGCAGGGGCAGCATGCTGATGAGGCCCGGGAGTTAAAATCTCCTCACCTTCTGATGGCATCTATCACCTGCTGAATGCAGGTCCTCGCAGCTCTTTGGCCGATATTACAGAGGTCTCCAGTGACTGCCTGGATGAAACCAGAGCTGTAGAAATTGAGGGCCTTTATCACCTTCATTCCCACTGACAACGCCATGTGGGAGGCTGACCATGGCTTCAGATCTTCACGGGGCATCTTACGGAGCCGGCCAACTGCTTCCTTGCTGAAGCGCAGTCTGTGCATGCACAGCTCCTCCGACAGTTCCTCAAATTGCATACGTTCCCTGTACACACTCTGTCCTGTACACACTCTGTCTTGTACACTCTCTGTCCTGTACACTCTCTGTCCTGTACACTCTCTGTCCTGTACACAATCTGTCCTGTACACACTCTGTCCTGTACACTCTCTGTCCTGTACACTCTCTGTCCTGTACACACACTGTCCTGTACACACTCTGTCCTGTACACACTCTGTCCTGTACACTCTCTGTCCTGTACACAATCTGTCCTGTACACTCTCTGTCCTGAACACACTCTGTCCTGTACACTCTCTGTCCTGTACACACTCTGACCTGTACACACTCTGTCCTGTACACTCTCTGTCCTGTACACTCTGTCCTGTACGCCCTCTGTCCTGTACACCCTCTGTCCTGTACACACTCTGTCCTGTACACTCTCTGTCCTGCACACTCTGTGTCCTGTACACATTCTGTCCTGTACACACTCTGTCCTGTACACACTCTGTCTTGTACACTCTCTGTCCCGTACACACTCTGCCCTGTACACACTCTGTCCTGTACTCTCTGTCCTGTACACTCTCTGTCCTGTACACTCTGTCCTGTACGCCCTCTGTCCTGGACACACTCTGTCCTGCACACACTGTGTCCTGTACACTCTCTGTCCTGTACACTCTCTGTCCTGTACACACTCTGTCCTGTACACACTCTGTCCTGTATACACTCTGTCCTGTACACACTCTGTCCTGTACACACTCTGCCCTGTACACACTCTGTCCTGTACACACTCTGTCCTGTACACACTCTGCCCTGCACAAACTCTGTCCTGTACACTCTCTGTCCTGTACACTCTCTGTCCTGTACACACTCTGTCCTGTACACTCTCTGTCCTGTACACACACTGCCCTCTACACACTCTGTCCTGTACACACTCTGCCCTGTACACACTCTGTCCTGTACACACTCTGTCCTGTACACACTCTGCCCTGTACAAACTCTGTCCTGTACACTCTCTGTCCTGTACACTCTCTGTCCTGTACACACTCTGTCCTGTACACTCTCTGTCCTGTACACACTCTGTCCTGTACACTCTCTGTCCTGCACACTCTCAGTCCTGTACACACTCTGTCCTGAACACACTCTGTCCTGTACACACTCTGTCCTGTAAACACTCTGCCCTGAACACACTCTGTTCTGTACACACTCTGTCCTGTACACACTCTGCCCTGTACACACACTGTCCTGTACACTCTCTGTCCTGTACACTCTCTGTCCTGTGCACTATCTGTCCTGTACACTCTCTATCCTGTACACACTCTGTCCTGTACACACACTGTCATGTACACACTCTGTCCTGTACACTCTCTGTCCTGTACACTCTCTGTCCTGTGCACTCTCTGTCCTGTACACACTCTGTCCTGTACACACTCTGTCCTGTACACACACTGCCCTCTACACACTCTGTCCTGTACACACTCTGCCCTGTACACACACTGTCCTGTACACTCTCTGTCCTGTACACGCTCTGTCCTGTGCACAATCTGTCCTGTACACACTCTGTCTTGTACACTCTCTGTCCCGTACACACTCTGCCCTGTACACACTCTGTCCTGTACTCTCTGTCCTGTACACTCTCTGTCCTGTACACTCTGTCCTGTACGCCCTCTGTCCTGTACACTCTCTGTCCTGCACACTCTGTGTCCTGTACACTCTCTGTCCTGTACACTCTCTGTCCTGTACACACTCTGTCCTGTACACACTCTGTCCTGTATACACTCTGTCCTGTACACACTCTGTCCTGTACAAACTCTGCCCTGTACACACTCTGTCCTGTACACACTCTGTCCTGTACACACTCTGCCCTGTACAAACGCTGTCCTGTACACTCTCTGTCCTGTACACTCTCTGTCCTGTACACACTCTGTCCTGTACACTCTCTGTCCTGTACACACTCTGTCCTGTACACACTCTGTCCTGTACACACTCTGTCCTGTACACACACTGCCCTCTACACACTCTCTGTCCTGTACACACTCTGTCCTGTACACACTCTGCCCTGTACACACTCTGTCCTGTACACACTCTGCCCTGTACAAACTCTGTCCTGTACACTCTCTGTCCTGTACACTCTCTGTCCTGTACACACTCTGTCCTGTACACTCTCTGTCCTGTACACACTCTGTCCTGTACACTCTCTGTCCTGTACACTCTCTGTCCTGTACACTCTCTGTCCTGTACACACTCTGTCCTGAACACACTCTGTCCTGTACACACTCTGTCCTGTAAACACTCTGCCCTGTACACACTCTGTTCTGTACACACTCTGTCCTGTACACACTCTGCCCTGTACACACACTGTCCTGTACACTCTCTGTCCTGTACACTCTCTGTCCTGTGCACAATCTGTCCTGTACACTCTCTATCCTGTACACTCTCTGTCCTGTACACACACTGTCATGTACACACTCTGTCCTGTACACTCTCTGTCCTGTACACTCTCTGTCCTGTGCACACTCTGTCCTGTACACACTCTGTCCTGTACACACTCTGTCCTGTACACACACTGCCCTCTCCACACTCTGTCCTGTACACACTCTGCCCTGTACACACACTGTCCTGTACACTCTCTGTCCTGTACACGCTCTGTCCTGTGCACAATCTGTCCTGTACACACTCTGTCTTGTATACTCTCTGTCCCGTACACACTCTGCCCTGTACACACTCTGTCCTGTACTCTCTGTCCTGTACACTCTCTGTCCTGTACACTCTGTGCTGTACGCCCTCTGTCCTGTACACTCTCTGTCCTGCACACTCTGTGTCCTGTACACACTCTGTCCTGTACACACTCTGCCCTGTACACATTCTGTCCTGTACACACTCTGTCCTGTACACAATCTGTCCTGTACACAATCTGTCCTGTACACACTCTGTCCTGCACACACTCTTTTCTGTACACACTCTGTCCTGTACACACTCTGTCCTATACACACTCTGTCCTGTACACTCTCTATCCTGTACACTCTGTGTCCTGTACACTCTCTGTCCTGTACACTCTCTGTCCTGTACACACTCTGTCCTGTACACACTCTGTCCTGTACACTCTCTGTCCTGTACACACGCTGTCCTGTACACGCTCTGTCCTGTACTCTCTGTCCTGTACACTCTCTGTCCTGTACACACTCTGTCCTGTACACTCTCTGTCCTGTACACTCTCTGTCCTGTACACTCTCTGTCCTGTACACACTCTGTCCTGAACACACTCTGTCCTGTACACACTCTGTCCTGTAAACACTCTGCCCTGTACACACTCTGTTCTGTACACACTCTGTCCTGTACACACTCTGCCCTGTACACACACTGTCCTGTACACTCTCTGTCCTGTACACTCTCTGTCCTGTGCACAATCTGTCCTGTACACTCTCTATCCTGTACATTCTCTGTCCTGTACACACACTGTCATGTACACACTCTGTCCTGTACACTCTCTTTCCTGTACACTCTCTGTCCTGTGCACACTCTGTCCTGTACACACTCTGTCCTGTACACACTCTGTCCTGTACACACACTGCCCTCTACACACTCTGTCCTGTACACACTCTGCCCTGTACACACACTGTCCTGTACACTCTCTGTCCTGTACACGCTCTGTCCTGTGCACAATCTGTCCTGTACACACTCTGTCTTGTATACTCTCTGTCCCGTACACACTCTGCCCTGTACACACTCTGTCCTGTACTCTCTGTCCTGTACACTCTCTGTCCTGTACACTCTGTGCTGTACGCCCTCTGTCCTGTACACTCTCTGTCCTGCACACTCTGTGTCCTGTACACACTCTGTCCTGTACACACTCTGCCCTGTACACATTCTGTCCTGTACACACTCTGTCCTGTACACAATCTGTCCAGTACACAATCTGTCCTGTACACACTCTGTCCTGTACACACTCTTTTCTGTACACACTCTGTCCTGTACACACTCTGTCCTATACACACTCTGTCCTGTACACTCTCTATCCTGTACACTCTGTGTCCTGTACACTCTCTGTCCTGTACACTCTCTGTCCTGTACACACTCTGTCCTGTACACACTCTGTCCTGTACACTCTCTGTCCTGTACACACGCTGTCCTGTACACTCTCTGTCCTGTACACTCTCTGTCCTGTACACTCTCTGTCCTGTACACATTCTGTCCTGTACACTCTGTGTCCTGTACACACTCTGTCCTGTACACTCTCTGTCCTGTACACTCTCTGTCCTGTACACTCTCTGTCCTGTACACACTCTGTCCTGTACACACTCTGTCCTGTACACTCTCTGTCCTGTACACACACTGTCCTGTACACTCTCTGTCCTGTACACACTCTGTCCTGTACACACTCTGTCCTGTACACACTCTGCCCTGTACACACTGTCATGTACACACTCTGTCCTGTACACACTCTGTCCTGTACACACTCTGTCCTGTACACACTCTGCCCTGTACACACTGTCATGTACACACTCTGTCCTGTACACACTCTGTCCTGTACACACTCTGTCCTGTATACACTCTGTCCTGTACACTCTCTGTCCTGTACACACTCTGTCCTGTACACTCTCTGTCCTGTACACACTCTGTCCTGTACACTCTCTGTCCTGTACACACTCTGTCCTGTACACTCTCTGTCCTGTACACTCTCTGTCCTGTACACACTCTGTCCTGTACACAATCTGTCCTGTACACACTCTGTCCTGTACACACTCTGTCCTGTACACACTCTGTCCTGTACGCACTCTGTCCTGTACACTCTCTGTCCTGTGCACAATCTGTCCTGTACACACTCTGTCCTGTACACTCTCTGTCCTGTACACTCTCTGTCCTGTACACACACTGTCCTGTACACACTCTGTCCTGGACACACTCTGTCCTGTACACTCTCTGTCCTGTACACAATCTGTCCTGTACACTCTTTGTCCTGTACACACTCTGTCCTGTACACTCTCTGTCCTGTACACTCTCTGTCCTGTACACACACTGTTCTGTACACACTCTGTCCTGTACACACTATGGGGGGAAAATTCAGTTGGTTGCGCCTCTCGTTAGCGCCTTAAGAGGGCGCTAATGGGGCGCAAAGCCGCTAGCGCCCGGGCGCAGCGATGTTTGCGCCGCTCGGGAACTTAACTAGACATTGTGCGGCGGCGCTAAACCTTACCGCTGCGACCACCTGCGCGCGCAGATTGTGACGTCATTCCATGGTGCAACGCCCTTGTGGCGCCCCGGAGCGGAAATTGAGTGGCGCCCCCTGCCTTACCGCCTGGCGCATCCAACGACCGGAAGACTGGAACGCTATCAATCGCTGTGGGGCTGGGGGGGGCGCTATTTAAAGGGGGCCTCTTCCTGTCTTTTTCTGTGGTTGACATTTTTGCACCACTCGTTCTGAGAGAGAGAGAGAGATTCGGAGAGAGAGAATGAGAGACTTCTGCATGGAGTCAACGCTTTGTGAGGTAGTTTTGCCTACTGATCCTAACTTCGCTGCTACTTTGGTTGCAGTCCTTCATAACTTTGCTTGCAAAGAGACTATGGGGGCTGCACTGAATGGGGGCGTCGTCCTGCTCCAGCTGAATCGGAGGACACAGAGACGCAGAGAGAGAGTGGCAATGATGGCCAGACGGAGGAGGGCCAACAGGCGTATGTACAGGAGAGCTTACCCTCCCAGGGTATATCGTGAACAGCTCTCCTACATTCATTTGTCTGAGGAGTTGTGTTTGCGAAGGCTGCGATTCAGCAAGGAGGTGGTCACTGAGCTCTGCCATCTGCTGCAGCCAGATCTGCAGCCTCAACTGAGGTCCAGGACGTCTCTGTCGGTGGCAGTGAAGGTCACAGTGGCTCTCAACTTCTATGCTACTGGCTCATTTCAAGCTGCTGCTGGGGACCTCGCCAATATCTCCCAGTTCGCGGTGCATTGCTGCATCCGGCAGGTCACAAATGCCCTCTTTAAAAGGA
The DNA here is from genome assembly GCA_030390025.1 of Squalus acanthias. Classification (NCBI taxonomy): domain Eukaryota; kingdom Metazoa; phylum Chordata; class Chondrichthyes; order Squaliformes; family Squalidae; genus Squalus; species Squalus acanthias. The sequence continues at coordinate 120,818,014 of CM059427.1, read as the reverse complement.
GACGAGAGTTCATCTCTTTCCCCATGACCCCAGACAAGCAGCGTGACCGCGCTCTGGGCTTTGCGAGGATAGCGGGCTTCCCCATGGTGCAGGGCGCCATTGACTGCACGCATGTGGCTTTGCGTGCTCCACATGAGAATGCCGAGGAATTCCGGAACAGAAAGGGGTTCCATTCCTTGAATGATCAGTTGGTCTGTGACCACAGACAGCTGATACTCGCTGTCAATGCCCACTATCCTGGCAGCTGCCATGATGCTTTCATCCTGCGCCAGACTACTGTGGCAGAACTTTTCGAGGCACCGCATCAGCCAGTTGGTTGGCTTCTCGGGGACAAGGGGTATCCATTGAGCACCTGGCTGATGACACCGCTCCGTACGCCCAACACCCCTGCTGAGCTGCAGTACAATGAGAGCCATCAAGCTACCAGGAATATCATTGAGCGCACAATCGGCGTGCTGAAGCAACGGTTCCGCTGTCTCGCCCATTCTGGAGGAGCCCTGCAGTACTCGCCTGAGCGAGTATCCAACTTCGTAGTTGTGTGCTGCATGTTGCATAACATCGCAATCGTCAGGACCCAGCCAATGCCACCAGGCCTTGGAGCACCACCAGAGGAGGAGGAGGAAGAGGAGGAAGAGGACGAGGAGGATGATCATCAGCAGCACCAAGGCGGGAGGGCGGCCCACAATGGTGAAACTGCAAGGGCCGTCCGTCAACGGCTGATAGCAAGCCGCTTCTAGGGCCCCTGCTGTGGAAATGGCTTCTGCCATTGCTAACAACATCAATGAACCCAGCAAGCAACCCCTAAGCCGGCCAAGGCACCAATGATTCCAAACACCAAACATGTATATTTTGAATACAAAAACTTATTTATTTTACAAACTCTGTGTGTGTCATTTCCTCATGACAAACTAATAGAAAGAAACACAAAAAAACAGTCATTACATAACTGGTTCTCACAACCTGGAGATAATGTCCAAAACACTAAACAAAAGTTGGACCACGAACCTCGGCCTTTAATAAAAAAATGACCAGCATTTTGTCACACCTCCTACTTTTTGCCCTTCGAGGGTGATCTCCTTCCCTTGCGCACTTCCCCCCTTCTAACCCTACTGCTCCTCCGTAATGGGACCTCAGTGGCTGCAGCAAGGCTGGTGGAAGGCTGCTGATCATCAGACCCTGACACTGCAGATGCCCCTGAAGGACGGCCTCGACCAGTTCTGGGCCTGGAGGGCCCGGCTGCAGACTGCACCAACTCTGCATGGGCGGCAGCAGTCTGTCCTACAGGCGGTGGCAAGTGCAGTGGAGAAGTGACAGTGTTGGCAGCAGGAATGCTGTCATCGTGAGAGAGGACAGCAACTCCCTGCTCGCCCAACACACTGGCACTCCCACGGGGCAGCACTTCAGCATCCGGAGCAATCTGCTGGAGCACAGATTGCTGGCCTGCTGCGGCGCGGTGAGAGCCCCGGGGACATGTGAACGAACCATCGAGGATGGCAGCAGTCAGTGCTCGCGTGGCCTCAATCTGAGTCTGCATGAGAGCAGTCAGAGATGGGATCACGGCAGTCAGTGACTGAATTGCAGCACTAAGCGTTAGTGTGGCATCCGCCTGTGCTACAGCGAAGTGCTCCACACTCCTTGCCAGTGACTCAATGCATTCGGGCACCCTTCCCACTGCACCCATGAGCTCAGTGTGCATGCCCACCGCCTTGGTGTTCATTTCTGCGATCAGCCGCTCCTCCTCTGCGTCCATTGCAGTAGGAGTCTCTGGCATACTCTCCCTCTGGGGAGAAGGCCCCCGTTCTTCCCTACCCCCATGGCGTTGCTGCAGCCCGCTGGGTCCTGGAGCTTCACCCTCATCAGACCCTTCCCCCCTGCTCCCCTCCAGGGAAGGCATGTTCCCAGTGTGGGCATGGGCTTCCTCGGGAGAGGGTGGCACTGATGCTCCGGCTTCCTCTTCCTCCTCGGCTGCAGCTTCACTCCCACTGGCAGCTTCAGGGCCCGTCTCCTCAGCTGGTGAATCACCATCTGAAAGCAGGGAGGTACAAGAGTGGCTTTAGCGTGAGGACAGGGTGGCAGCAAGGGAGGAATAAGTGCAGCGAGTTAGCAAGTTGGATTGAAAGTGTCAAAGGCTGGTGTTGTGAGGGACAAGTGGAAGGACAGAGGACAAAAAGGTGATGACCTTACCATTGCTGTCCAGAACGGGGTCGGCGTCTCCAGTGGCGACGGGACCGATCACCCGGCTTGCCACAATCCTGTGGACGCGCTCCTCAAGATCGCTGAGGGGTTGCAGCTGAGGCCGCCCTCCACCTGTCCATTGCTGCTGTCTCCTATTATGCGCCAGCTTGGCCTGCAAGAAAAAGGACAGCATCTGAGTAAATATACAGCCATGGTCTTGCCTGATGTGCCTCCCATAGGTGAATAGCCCTTACTGTATGCAGCCATGGTCTTGCCTGATGTGCCTCCCATAGGTGAATAGCCCTTACTGTATGCAAAGTGTGGAATGTGTGTGTGTGTTTCATGAAAGGGCCATAGGTGTTGGATGAGTGTTGTGCATTGGGGTTTTAAGACCCTCTGGCCATAGAGTGAGGTTGAGATGGAGGGATGGAGAGGTATTGAGAAAAAGCCACTCACCCTGACGACCCGAGTGAGGTCGTTGAACTTTTTGCGGCATTGAACATGGGTCCTGGGCACCATGCTCCTGGAGGAGACGCTCTGAGCCACCTCCCTCCACACTCTTCTGTACTCGCGTGGCAAAGGCCTCCTGCCACTCTCAGGGAAGAGTATACATCTTCTGCGCTCCACCGCGCCAACCAGAGCATCCAAGGCCCGCTCGGTGAAGCGCTGAGCTCGTTCTCTCACCCTCTCCATCCTTGGCAGCAAAATGGATTCACAGGTCTCTCCAGGCCGAGATTCAAGGCTGCAATGAGCAGGGTGTGGCTGGGGAGCAAGTTGGCCCCCCCCCCGCTTTAAGAACTGGCCGGCGCCAGTGTGTCTGTGTTCCCTCGCTAACTGGCAGCACCTGCGCTGTGCTCGCGCGCTGAGTTAGCGCCTCACTGCTCGGCCTTTGCGCCTTAAGACAGGTGTGCAGCGCCTGATTTAGCGCTCCACTCACCTCCCGGGGCGGTAAAAGTGAAGTTTCCAGTCAGTGGTGATAATTAGCGCCAGGCGCTAATTTTTGCGTCCAGACGATATTTGCGCCCCAAACGGGGCGCGACCTAATTTTTCCCCCTCTGTCCTGTACACTCTCTGTCCTGTACACACTCTGTCCTGTACACTCTCTGTCCTGTACACACTCTGTCCTGTACACACTCTGTCCTGTACACACTCTGTCCTGTACACTCTCTGTCCTGTACACACGCTGTCCTGTACACTCTCTGTCCTGTACACTCTCTGTCCTGTACACTCTCTGTCCTGTACACATTCTGTCCTGTACACTCTCTGTCCTGTACACACTCTGTCCTGTACACACTCTGTCCTGTACACACTCTGTCCTGTACACACTCTGTCCTGTACACACTGTGTCCTGTACACACTCTGCCCTGTACACACTCTGTCCTGTACACACTCTGTCCTGTACACACTCTGCCCTGTACACACTCTGTCCTGTACACTCTCTGTCCTGTACACAGTCTGTCCTGTACACACTCTGTCCTGTACACTCTCTGTCCTGTACACAGTCTGTCCTGTACACACTCTGTCCTGTACACTCTCTGTGGGGGGAGATCAGCTCAGTCACCAGCCTTGGTGCCTCAAACGATACTCCTGATTCCTTTGCTCCTCCTCCAGGTCATGCATGAGTATCTGGAATAGGCGAAAGGCCATTGCAATAGACTAGGTCTATATTCTCTAGAGTTTGCAGCTTCCTTACATTTTGGCCCTAAAATGAATTGCCTCCAGACACTAACATGATGGCAAGAAAAGACTGCCAAAACTGAGAGAATTAGAAACATAATACTCTTGGGAAAATACTCCAACTGCTGCGATGAGGCTCCACAGATTTAATGGTGCATTTGGTTTTTTTCATTCATTCACGAAATGTGAGCGTCGCTGGCAAAGCCGGCATTTAATGCCCATCCCTAATTGCCCTTGAGAAGGTGGTGGTGAGCCACCTTCTTGAACCACTGCAGTTTATGAGGTGAAGGTACTCCCACAGTGCTGATAGGGAGGGAGTTCCAGAATTTTGACCGAGTGACGGTGAAGGAACAGTGTTATATGTCCAAGTCGTAAGAGTGTTTGACTTGGACGGGAACCTGGAGGTGGTGGTGTTCCCATGCGCCTGCTGCCCTTGTCCTTCTAGGTGGTATAGGTCGCGGGTTTTAGAGGCACTGTCGAAGAAAAGCTTTGGCGAGTTGCTGTAGTGAATCTTGTAAAGGGTATACACTGCAGCCACAACGCACCGGTGGTGGAGGGAGTGAATGTTTAAGGTGGTTTAAAGCAGACTGTTTTGTCCTGGATGGTGTTGAGCTTCTTGAATGTTGTTGGAACTGCACTCATCCAGGCAAGTGGAGAATATTCCATGAAACTCCTGACTTGTGCCTTAATAAGAACATAACATAAGAAATAGGAGCAGGAGTCGGCTATTCGGCCCCTCGAGCCTGCTCCGCCATTCAATAAGATCATGGCTGATCTTCTACCTCATCTCCACTTTCCTGCACTATCCCCATATCCCTTGATTCCATTAATATCCAAAAATCTATCGATCTCTGACTTGAATATATTCAACGACTGAGCCTCCACAGCCCTCTGGGGTAGAGAATTCCAAAGATTCACCACCCTCTGAGTGAAGAAATTTCTCCTCATTTCAGTCCTAACTGGCCGACCCCTTATTCTGAGACTGTGACCCCTGGTTCTAGACTCTCCAGCCAAGGGAAACATCCTCCCTGCATCTACCCTATCAAGCCCTGTAAGAATTTTGTATGTTTCAATGAGATCACCTCTCATTCTTCTAAACTCTAGAGAATATAGGCCGAGTCTACTCAATCTCTCCTCATAGGACAATCCCCCTATCCCAGGAATCAGTCTGGTGAACCTTCATTGCACTCCTTCTATGGCAAGTATATCCTTCCTTAGGTAAGGAGACCAAAACTGTACACAGTACTCCAGGTGTGGTCTCACCAGGGCCCTATATAATTGCAGTAAGACGTCTTTACTCTTATACTCAAATCTTCTTGTAATAAAGGCCAACATACGATTTGCTTTCCTAATTGCTTGATGTACCTGCATGTTAAATTTCAGTGATGTGTGTGCAAAGACACCCAGGTCCCTCTGAACACTAACATTTCCCAATCTCTCACCATTTAAAAAATACTCTGCTTTTCTATTTTTCCTACCAAAGTGGATAACTTCACATTTCTCCACATTATATTCCATTTGCCATGTTCTTGTCCACTCACATACCCTGTCTATATCCCGTTGAAGCCTCCTTGCATCCTCCTCACAACTTACATTCCCACCCAGCTTTGTATCATCAGCAAACTTGGATATATTACATTTGGTCCCCTCATCCAAATCATTGATGTAGATTGTGATTAGCTGAAGCCCAAGCACTGATCCTTGTGGTACCCGACTAGTTACAGCCTGCCAACCCAAAAATGACCCGTTTATTCCTACTCTCTGTTTTCTGTCCATTAACCAATCCTCACACCATGCTAGTATGTTACCCCCAATCCCATGAGCCCTAATTTTGTTTAATAACCTCTTGTGTGGCACCTCATCGAATGCCTTCTGAAAATCCAAATACACCACATCCACTGGTTCCCCCTTATCTATTGTGCTAGTTATAACCTCAAAAAATTCTAACAGATTCGTCAAACATGATTTCCCTTTCATAAATCCGTATTGACTCTGCCCAATCCTATTATTATTTTCTAAGTGTCCTGTTAACCCCTTCCTTAATAATAGACTCTAGCATTTTCCCTACTACTGTAGATGGTGGTAAGGCTTTGGGGTGTCAGGAGGTGAGTCACTCGCCACAGAATAACCAGTCTCTGAGCTGCTCTTGTAGCCACAGTATTTATGTGGCTGGTCCAGTTCAGTTTCTGGTCAATGGTGGCCCCCAGCATATTGATGGTGGGGGATTCGACAATGGTAATGCCGTTGAATGTCAAGGGGTGGTGATTAGACTTTCTCTTGTTGGAGATGGTCATTGCCTGGCACTTGTGTGGCATGAATGTTACTTGCCACTTATCAGCCCAAGCCTGAATGTCGTCCAGGTCTTGTTGCTTGTGGGCACGGACTGGTTCATTATCTGAGGAGTTGTGAATGGCGCTGAACACTGTGCAGTCATCAGCAAACATCCCCACTTCTGACCTTATGATGGAGGGAAGGTCATTGATGAAGCAGCTGAAGGTGGTTGGCCTCCCAATCATGTGAGGGTCGTCAATCACTTCAATAACAGCTCATTGCAATGTTATAAGCGGCTGCAGTTAGAAAACAGGCATAAATCCAGGAAATTGGCGATCGTCATTGACTGCAACGCTGGGCGGAGCGACGAGAACCGACTTAGGCGAGGGTATTGGACGAACGGCGTAAAAGCAATGAAGCTACGGTAAACCTTTATAAAACCCTGGTTCAGCCTCAGCTGGGGTATTGTGTCCCATTCTGGGCACCACACTTTCGGAAAGATGTCAAGGCCTTTGAGAGGGTGCAGAAAAGATTTACTAGGATGGTACCAGGGATGAGAGACTTCAGTTATGTGGAGAGACTGGAGAAGCTGGGTTTGTTCTCCTTAGAGCAGAGAAGGTTAAGGGGAAATTGAAGGGTTTTGATGGAGTAAAATAAGGAGAAACTGTTTCTACTGGCAGGAGGGTCGATAACTAGAGGACACAGGTTTAAGGTACAAAAGCAAAATACTGCGGATGCTGGAAATCTGAAATAAAAACAGAAGATGCTGGAAATACTCAGCAGGTCAGGCAGCATCTGTGGAGAGAGAAACAGAGTTAACGTGTCAGGTTGATGACCCGAAACGAAGGGTCCCAGACCTGAAACGTTAACTCTGTTTCTCTCTCCACAGATGCTGCCTGACCTGCTGAGTATTTCCAGATTTAAGTTAATTGGCTAAAGAACCATAGGTGAGATGTGGAGAAATGTTTTTATGCAGCGAATGGTTATGATCTGGAATGCGCTGCCTGAAAGGTGGAAGCAGATTAAATAGTAACTTTTAAAAGGGAATTGGATATATACTTAAAGGAGAAAAATTTGTAGGGCTATATGGAAAGAGCAGGGGAGTGGGACTGATTGGATAGTCCTTTCAAAGAGCCAGCATAGGCACAATGGGCTGAATGGGCTCCTTCTGTGCTGCATCATTCTATGTCCCAGCAAAGTATAGCGCAACACATCAAATGGCATGACTCACTTACTCCATTGCTTCCTGTATCGAACAGTCTGGTTCAAACTGAGACAGGGACTGGGGAGGGGGCTGGAGTAAATGGCAAGGGAACAGAATGTATGGCGGGGATAGAAGACAATGGCTTCAGTCTTCCCAATGTTTAATTGGAGGAAATTGGTGCTCATTCAGGACCGGATGTCGGACAAGCATTCTGATAACCGTCTGAGACAGTGGAGGGGTCGTGAGAGGTGTTGATGGAGGAGGATGGTGTGGTCAACCAGTCAAAGGCAGCAGGCAGGTCGAGAAGGGTGAGGAGGGATAGTGCACCAGGGTCACAGTCACATAGGATGTCATTTGTGACTTTGATAAGGGCCGTTTCATTGCTGTGGCAGGGCGGAAACCTGATTAGAGAAGTTCAAACATGGAGTTGGGGGAAAGATGGGCATGGATTTGGGAAGCAACAATACATTCAAAAACTTTGGAGAGAAAAGGGAGGTTGAAGATAGGGCAGCAGTTCGCAAGGACAAAGGGGTGAAGGACAGGTTTTTTGAGGAGGGGGTGAAGATAGCAGTTTTGAAAGGCAGGGGAGCGGTATCTGAGGAGTAGGGAACTGTTAACAATATCAGCCAGCATGGGGACCAGGAAGGGAGGTTGGTGGTCAGCAGTTTAATGGAAATGAGATTGAGAAAGCAGGAGGTGGATCAAATAGACAAGATGAGCTTAAAGAGGTCATGAGGAGAGATCTAATTGAAACTAGAGAAAGATGCGAGTTCAGGGCGAGGGCAGTGGGAAGCTTTGGGGAAGTTTGGCTTGGTGGGCTGGGTGTAAGAATAAAAATATGTGTTTTGTATGTGTGATGGACTCGAGACTATTAATATAAGATAAAGATAAATTTGATGTGTCTGGATCTCCCCTGGGTAAGGCAACGGCGCCAAACTTAACAAAGGAAACCTGCATAACAGGATAACCCCCCACAGAGACACCATCGAAACTCACCATCGAAACTCAAGAGCCCTAAAAGGTGTCAACAAACAATTAACTTAATCAAGGAGCCACTGCAGACAGCCACTGCAGACAGACACATGTTCAAAGGAAAGCCAATCAAGAACTGCCATGAAACTAAGACCCAATCATGGGGTCTTAGCAATTTAGACTAGAAACAATGGACTTAAAAAGATATAAAACAAGGAACCAAAGGCTCTCTCTCTCTCTCTCTCTGGGCGACCACGCGGAAGAACAAGAAGCCTCCCTCCACAGACCAGACCAAGAAGCAAGGAAAAATGGCCACGTGCATTGCTTAACTCAGGGAAGTACCAGTCTGTGTAAATCTAACCCATTACCTTACGAGTTGTAATCGAGTAGAGTCCATAAATACCAGTAGGCTATTGTTTTGAAGTGCATGAGTGTGCGTGTTTAACAAACTTGCATGAGTGTGTGTGTTTAATAAACTTATTCCAAATTGTTTCAAAAGAATTGGTCTTGCTGTCAATTTAATGCCAGTCGAAATAAAAAGCTTACAAAATTGGGGGCTCGTCCGGGATCTGGCGAGATCATTCTTTTAAACAATTGGAAATTTCGGGAGTTGCGATTCTAACCTGTGGTGCGAAGTTTAAAAGTAAATTCAAAAGACACAGGATGAAGTGACCGGGGGCAAACAAAAAGCCAGCAAAAGACGTAGCTGTAGCCTACCATGAGAAAATATACAAAAAGTTGTCCATAAGGGACTTACAAGAGTTACGGGCACGATGCAACTGTAAGGGCCAACATGCATCCTTTGGGGAGCTCGTGGCATTTATCCAGGAGAGGGTAGATGAGGGAAAGCTAAGGCCCAAACAGGCAAACGGTCTCTTGGCGTTCGGGGCACATTACTGTGCTCGGAGAGATGAGGAATTAATGAGGCAGGATGCAAAAGAGATTCGAGATTTAAAGGGAGAGATACAAGATTTAAAAGAACTAAAAGTCAAAGAGATTCAACTAAAAGAAAAAGAGATTCAAAGTATGAAAGAACAGAAAGAAGAAGGCATCCAGCTTGTTAGGCAGTTAAAGGAGGGAGAAACCCAACATTTGAGACAAGAAATCGATGGATTAGGCCACAGTATCAGGCAATTGGAAAGAGGAGCCGAGCAGGCAGCTTCGTTGCTATAGCAACAAAGTCTCTCAAATTTAAATGCAGGAGCAGCAGTCACAGCAGCAAATGAAACGAGGTTAGAGCTCAAGAAATATAAATTGGAAAACCTGGGGCTCCGGCAGGAAGTAGAAAACATTAGGGGGGCATTAAGGGAAGCAATTATGAAGCCACATAGGGAGGCAGACCACTCCCAGTGCCACCTCGAAATAGCGCGGCTAAAGAGTAAATTAGGACAGCAACAGGCTCGAGTATCCGCAGTAACACAGGGAGCCATAACAGAAACAGAAGGGGATGAGGGGGACACAGATCGGGAAGAGGAAGGCAGTCAGTATAATCCCCAGGAGGGCGGTGAAGGATGGGATACCTTGGAGACACAAGGGCCAACCGTAGCAGTAGTGACCACCTCTTTACGGTGTAATGTGCATGGTCACATCACTAGTAACCATACCGACTCACGGCCCATATCTGGTGCTGACGCCACGGCGTGTAGCCATGAGTTGGGGCCCATTAATAATGGGGACGACCCACTGGTAGTTAATAGGAGGTGGGCAGATTTCAGGAGGGGTCACCCCGAGTTAGAAGAGGGGGGCTTAACACGAGTCCTCCTCTTGGCCTGTTCCACTTCTTTAAAGAATAACCTGCCAGACGCGATCCTCCAGCGTGGCACAGTGACCGATGCAGTCGTGACCGAGATCCTAAACCATTGAGGGATCCAAAACTTAAACTTAGTGGCTATGTTTAGTCAGACCAAACAGCGCCCAGATGAGACCCCTAGAGCCTTCAGTCATCGCCTGTACGATATCTATGAACGTCCCCAGAACCAGACACCCGCGAATACTGCAGCAGGAAAGAACCAGGAACAATTCAAAATGATGTTCCTGCTGGTTCCAAGTACTTCTCGACCCTCGACATCGCCAGTGGATTCTGGAGTATCCCTGTTAAAAGGGAGGACCAGTACAAATTCACGTTCACATTTGAGGACCAGAGCTACACCTGGACATGCCTGCCTCAGGGGTTCCACAATGCCCCCACGATCTTCCACAAAAGAATGGCTGCAGTTTTAAAAGACTTTTCCCGCCCCACCTGCTTGCTATAGTACGTAGACGGTCTACTGCTGGCAACCAATAACATGGAGGAGAATCTGTCCTTTTAGCACGAACTGTTGACATTGTTGTCTCAGGCGGGACTAAAGGTGAATCCCCGTAAGGCTCAGTTGGTAAAAGAACAGGTCACCTTTCTGGGAGTGTTCAGTTCTCCAGAGGGATCGTCTCCCGACTCCCACAAGGTGGAGACAATACAGCGACTACCATTACCCACTTCCAAAACAGCCCTACGATCATTCTTGGGTTTGGTGGGGTACCAAAGGAACTTTATCCCAGGCTTTGCAGAGTGCGCAAAGCCCCTGTATGATTTGATAAAACTGCAGGGCGATGACATACGCCCGGCATGGTCTGATGCTCACACCCAGTCCGTGGCCAAATTAAAAACTGCAGTGATACAGGCCGCATGTCTGATTCCTCCGGATCCCACGCAGCCCTTCCATTTGGAGGTCGGGGCCACAGAACAAAGCCTCGCCGCAGTTCTGTGCCAAACGCGAGCTGATCGACTGCAGCCCATTGCATATGTGTCTCGAATCCTGCAGGGGGCAAAAAAGACGTATACCACGTGCGAGCGCCACCTGCTGGCCGTCTTCTGGGCAGTACATCATTTTACCTTTATTTCTGGGCTACAAGTGACCATCCTTCACAGCGCTCACACGCCTCTGAACCTACTGATGAAACCTGGAGATTCGCTGGTTTCCTCGCCGCGCCTCAGCAAATGGATATTGGAATTTATGGAAAGAGACATTGGTATAATTTCCAAACCCACCACATTGCTGCCACAATTTCTGGTTTATGAGGGGGAACCGCATGAATGTCCGCTACCCCTGATTAACTTTGAGACCCATCCTGTGCAGAAAGAGCCCATACAGGGAGCCCCAGATGTCTACATCGATGGGTCCTCATATCACATCGAGGGGTCCCCCCACACCGGGTATGCTGTGGTATTGCCAGAGAGAACCATCCAGCGACGATGCAACCGACAGTCCTCACAATATACAGAAATCGCCGCACTTCTAACCGCCGTGAAAGAAACCTCAGATAGACCCATGAATATTTGGTCCGATAGTGCCTATGCTATAAACACCATGCTCTCCTTGCCCCTATACCACAAAAATGACTACCGTACAATAGACGGTAAGGCCCTGGTCCATGGGCCCTGGTTACGCCTGCTCTGGTCATACCTTAAACAGCGATCCCAGCGCTGCTTCATCGGAAAGGTAGCAGCCCATCGAAAAGGGGGTCCACATAGTGAGGGAAATTCCAGAGCAGACAGAGCAGCCAAGGACGCTGTGATTAATGGGGAGATAGAGGATATAGTTGTTGAGCCCTGCAATGCTGTTAGCAAGGGCTCCCCAACAGATCACCTAGATTTAAAATCTCTGCAGCAGCAATACTGGCCATACGCCGTTGTAAGCGCCTGGCATGAAGCAGGCAGACCCCTTCCTCAACCGACAGCCTGGGCCCCCAATACCAGACTAGCCACTGCCCCGACTCAGCGGAGCAGTTGCTGATGTTCAAAAGAAAGCCACACGCCTGCCCGGTGGTGTGTGTTCCACCAGAGGTGGGTCAGGAACTGCTCTTCCTCTTTCACTCCCATCCCACGGCAGGGCGCTATTCGGCCCTGGTAACCTTCTATAAGGCATCATCCACAGCTTGGTGGCCTTCCATGAGGGAAACAATCAACCTGTATGTGGCACGATGCCTACCGTGCCTGCAGCACAATCCTTCCACATGCACTAACCGAGCCTTGCTTCAAAGCACGCCCCCACCTCAAGGGCCATGGACTCACCTCCAGATAGACTTCATTGGGCCACTTCCACATTGCAAGGCAATTTTCAGCATGCCCTGGTGGTGGTGGATCAATTCACTAAATGGATTGAAGCATTCCCCTGTCGCTCCAACACCGCAATCACGGCAGCCAAAACAATATTAAATCATGTGTTTTGTAGGTGGGGAGTACCGGTACAAGTGGACAGTGATCAAGGTTCGCACTTTACCAGTAAGATTTTTACCCACCTGCAAGAAATGTTGGGGATAAAACGCAAACTACATATTGCTCACCACCCCCAGTCGTCCGGAGGGGTCGAAAGGGGAAACAGGACGCTCAAGCTAATGTTAAAAAAATTGTGTGTGGACCACCCCACTCAATGGGCTAACATGCTGCCAATGTGCTTAATGGCAATGAGGTCCACACCTCATAAAACAACAGGAGTCTCCCCATATCAGGCCATGACGGGGAGACTCATGAGAACGCCAGGCCAGCTAACACTAACGGGGATGAGCCCCTTGACAATGGAACCATGTAGTTCCAAGTGGCTGGAACAAGTGGTCGATCACACCGATCAGATGAATCGATTTGTGGCCACGAAATTGGGGAAGTCAAAAAGACAAATGAAAAGGTACTTTGACAAGAAAGTACATCCCTTTGAGTATCAGGTGGGGGACACGTAATGATTCCAAATTATGGGAAAAAGAAGCCTGCCTTTGAGCCCAGGTGGTGGGGACCGCATACGATTATAGGCCGAGTAAACCCCGCGGTTTATTTGATTCAGTTACCGGGGAAAAAGGGCGTTAAGTACAAGAAATGCTATCATATTAACCAGTTAAAAACTGCCAAAGAGTAAATACTGCACTGATCTTGTTTCCCACAGGACCATGATACGGACACAGATGACACAGAACAATGCCATAAACAGCAGAGCTATACAAAAGCTAGGAGCCAGCCCATGGTGGAAAACAATGTATAATGTAGGACAACACCCCTGGCTCAGAACCCTCTCAATGCTTATGATACTGATACAAACCATAATTGTAGTGGTGGGGATCATCATGATCTGCTACCTGAGAAAACTCCTTAGAAAACTGAACCACCATATGCGAGCCCTGAGGAGATAAACCAAATGAGGGGTCAATAAGGATATTTCCCCCTCAAGGCGGGGAATCTGTAAGAATAAAAATATGTGTTTTGTATGTGTGATGGACTCAAGACTATTAATATAAGATAAAGATAAATTTGATGTGTATGGATCTCCCCTGGGTAAGGCAACGGCGCAAAACTTAACAAAGGAAACCTGCATAACAGGATAACCCCCCACAGAGACACCATCGAAACTCAAGAGCCACTAAAAGGTGTCAACAAACAATTAACTTAAGCAAGAAATGGCACCAGCCACTGCAGACAGACACATGTTCAAAGGAAAGCCAATCAAGAACTGCCAGAATCTAAGACCCAATCGTGACATCTTAAGAATTTAAACTAGAAGACAATGGACTTTAAAAAGATATAAAAACAAGGAACCAAAGGCTCTCTCTCTCTCTCTCTCTGGGCGACCACGTGGAAGAACAAGAAGCCTCCCTCTACAGACCAGACCAAGAAGCAAGGAAAAAGGCCGCGTGCATTGCTTAACTCAGGGAAGTACTAGTCTGTGTAAATCTAACCCATTACCTTACGAGTTGTAATCGAGTAGAGTCCATAAATACCAGTAGGCTATTGTTTTGATGTGCATGAGTGTGCGTGTTTAATAAACTTGCATGAGTTTGTGTGTTTAATAAACTTATTCCAGATTGTTTCAAAAGAATTGGTCTTGCTGTCAATTTAATGCCAGTTGAAATAAAAAACTTACATGGGGGAGGGAGGAAAGTGGCAGAGGCAGCTGAACAGATAGTCTGAATCCTAGTGACAAAGAAGTCCATGAGCTCCTCGCACTTGTTCTTGGAGTTGAGTGTGGAGGGGGCAGGGGGCAGGGACATGGGGGGGAAAAAATCAGTTGGTTTGCGCCTCCCATTAGCACCTTAAGAGGGCGCTAATGGGGCGCAAAGCAACTAGCACCCGGGCGCGGCAATGTCTGCGCCGCTCGCGAAATTGACCAGATATTTTGCGGCGGCGCTAAACAATACCGCCCCGATCTCCTGCGCACGCAGATCTTGACGTCATTCGAGCGTGCAACGCCCTTGTGGCGCCCCGGAGCGGATATTGAGTGGCGCCCCCCTCCTTTCCGCCTGGCGCAAGCAACGACAGGTAGACTGGAACGTTTCCCAGTCAGTGTGGGGCTGGGGGGGGACGCTATTTAAACGCGGCCTCTTCCTGGCTTTTTCTGTGGTAGACATTTTTGCACAACTCGTTCTGACAGAGAGATTCTGAGAGAGAGAAGGAGAGACTTCTGCATAGATTCAACACTGTGTGAAGTAGTTTTGGCTACCGAGCATCACTTTGCAGGTACTTTTGTTTTTGACCTTCATAATTTTGATTGCCAAGAGACTCTGGGGCTGCACTGATTCGGAGCGTCGTCCTGCGCCGGCAGAATCGGAGGCCACAGAGACGCAGAGAGAGAGTGGCAATCATGGCCAGACGGAGGAGGGCCAACAGGCCTCTCTACAGGAGACCTTACCCTCCCAGGGTATTTCGCCAACAATTCTCCTACATTAATATGTCTGAGGAGCAGTGTTTGCGAAGGCTGCGCTTCAGCAAGGAGGTGGTCACTGAGCTCTGCCACCTGCTGCAGCCAGATCTGCAGCCTCAACTGAGGACCAGGACGTCTCTGTCGGTGGCAGTGAAAATCACAGTGGCTCTGAACTTTTATGCCACTGGCTCCTTTCAAGCAGCTACTGGGGACATCGCCAATATCTCCCAGTTCGCGGTCCATTGCTGCATCCGTCAGGTCACAAATGCCCTCTATAAAAGGAGACGAGAGTACATCTCTTTCCCGATGACCCAGTCCAAACAGCATGAACGCACATTGGGCTTTGCGAGGATAGCGGGCTTCCCCATGGTGCAGGGCGCCATTGACTGCATGCATGTGGCATTGCGTGCACCGCATGAGAATGCAGAGGAATTCCGGAACAGAAAGGGGTTCCATTCCTTGAATGTTCAGTTGGTCTGTGACCACAGACAGCTGATACTCGCTGTCAATGCCCACTATCCTGGCAGCAGCCACGATGCATTCATCCTGCGCCAGACTACTGTGGCAGACCTTTTCCAGGCACCGCATCACCCAAGTGGTTGGCTTCTCGGGGACAAGGGTTATCCACTGTGCACCTGGCTGATGACACCGCTCCGTACCCCCAACACCCCTGCTGAGCTACGGTACAACGAGAGCCATCTCGCCACCAGGAACATCGTTGAGCACACAATCGGCGTACTGAAGCAACGGTTCCGCTGTCTGGACCACTCAGGAGGAGCCCTGCAGTACTCGCCTGAGCGAGTCTCCCTCTTCATAGTTGTGTGCTGCATGCTGCATAACCTGGCAATCTCAGGACCCAGCCAATGCCACCAGGCCTTGGAGCACCACCGGAGGAGGAGGAGGAAGAGGAGGAGGAAGAGGAGGAGGATGATCAGCAGCAGCACCAAGGCGGGAGGGAGGCCCACAATGTTGAAACTGGAAGGGCCGTCCGTCAACGGCTGATAGCAAGCCGCTTCTAGGCCCCTGCTGAGGAAATGGCTTCTGCCATTGAGAACAACATGAATGAAACCAACCCGCAACCCTTAAGCCGGCCAAGGCAACAATGATTCCAAAGACCAAACATGTACATTTTGAATACAAAAAATTATTTATTTTACAAACTCTGTGTGTGTCATTTCTTCATGACAAACTAATAGAAAGAAACACAAAAAAACAGTCATTAACATAACTGGTTCTCACAACCTGGAGATAATGTCCAAAACACTAAACAAAAGTTTGACCACGAACCTCGGCCTTTAATAAAAAAATGACCAACATTTTGTCACACATCCTACTTTTTGCCCTTCGAGGGTGATCTCCTTCCCTTGCACACTTCCCCCCTTCCCACCCTACTGCTCCTCCGTAATGGGACCCCAGTGGCTGCAGTAAGGCTGGTGGAAGGCTGCTGATTGTCAGAACCTGAGACTGCAGATGCCTTTGAAGGACGGCCTCGACCAGCTCTGGGCCTGGAGGGCCCGGCTGCAGACTGCACCAACTCTGCATGGGCAGCAGCAGTCTGGCCTACAGGCGGTGGCAAGTGCAATGGAGAAGTGACAGTGGTGGCAGCAGGAATGCTGTCATCTTGAGAGAGTTGAGAGGTCGCACAACACCAGGTTATAGTCCAACAGTTTTATTTGAAATCACAAGCTTTCGGAGCTTACTACTCCTTCGTCGGGTGAAGTAAAAAGATACAGAATCGCCAAAGCATATATAGATAGAGAACAATGCATGTGTACCTTACAATTGCAGACAACTAAATTAAATCATCCTGACTATCTGCCGAGGTGTGATGTGGTACCTTTCTGGCTGACCTGATTAACTTTATCACACCTCGGCAGATAGTCAGGATGATTTAATTTAGTTGTCTGCAATTGTAAGGTACACATGCATTGTTCTCTATCTATATATGCTTTGGCGATTCTGTATCTTTTTACTTCACCCGACGAAGGAGTAGTAAGCTCCGAAAGCTTGTGATTTCAAATAAAACTGTTGGACTATAACCTGGTGTTGTGCGACCTCTCAATTTTGTCCACCCCAGTCCAACACCGGCATCTCCGCATCTTGAGAGAGGACAGCAACTCCCTGCTCAACCGACACACTGGCACTCCCACGGGGCAGCACTTCAGCATCCGGAGCAATCTGCTGGAGCACAGATTGCTGGCCTGCTGCGGCGCGGTGAGAGCCCCGGGGAAATGTGTCCGAACCAGCGAGAATGGCAGCAGCCAGTGCTCGCGTGGCCTCAATCTGAGTCTGCATGAGAGCAGTCTGAGATGGGGTCATGGCAGCCAGTGACTGAATTGCAGCACTAAGCTTTAGCGTGGCATCCGCCTGTGCTACAGCGAAGTGCTCCACACTCCTTGCCAGTGATTCAATGCATTCGGGCACCCTTCCCACTGCACCCATGAGCTCAGTGTGCATATCCACCGCCTGGATGTTAATTTCAGCGATGAGCCGCTCCTCCTCTGCGCCCAGTGCAGTAGGACTCACTGGCATACTCTCCCTCCGGGGAGAAGGGCTCCGAGCTTCCCTTCCCCCATCGCGTTGCTGCAGCCCGCTGGGTCCTGGAGCTTCACCCTCATCAGACCCTTCACCCCTGCTCCCCTCCAGGGAAGGCGTGTTCCCAGTGTGGGCATGGGCTTCCTCGGGAGAGGCTGGCGCTGATGATTCGGCTTCATCTTCCTCCTCGCCTGCAGCTTCACTTCCACTGGCAGCTTGAAGGCCCGTCTCCTCAGCTGGTGAATCACCATCTGAAAGCAGGGAGGTACAAGAGTGGCTTTAGCGTGAAGACAGGGTGGCAGTAAGGGAGGAATGAGTGCAGCGATTTAGTAAGTTGGATTGAAAGTGTCAAAGGCTGGTGTTGTGAGGGACAAGTGGAAGGAGAGAGGACAAAAAGGTGATGACCTTACCATTGCTGTCCAGAACGGGGTCGGCCTCTCCAGGGGCGACGGGACCGATCACCTGGCTTGCCACAATCCTGTGGACGCGCGCCTCAAGATCGCTGAGGGGTTGCAGCTGAGGCCGCCCTCCACCCGTCCATTGCTGCTGTCTCCTATTATGAGATAGCTTGGCCTGCAAGAAAAAGGACGGCGTCTGAGTAAATATACAGCCATGGTCTTGCCTGATGTGCCTCCCATAATTGAATAGCCCTTACTGTATGCAGCCATGGTCTTGCCTGATGTGCCTCCCATAGGTGAATAGCCCTTACTGTATGCAGCCATGGTCTTGCCTGATGTGCCTCCCATAGGTGAATAGCCCTTACTGTATGCAGCCATGGTCTTGCCTGATGTGCCTCCCATAGGTGAATAGCCCTTACTATATGCAAAGTGTGGAATGTGCGTGTGTGTTTCATGAGAGGGCCATAGGTGTTGGATGAGTGTTGGGCATTGGGGTTTTAAGACCCTCTGGCCATACAGTGAGGTTGAGATGGAGGGATGGAGAGGTATTGAAAAAAAGCCACTCACCCTGACGACCCGAGTGAGGTCGTTGAACTTTTTTCGACATTGAGTATGGGTCCTGGGCACCATGCTCCCGGAGGAGACGCTCTAAGCCACCTCCCTCCACACTCTTCTGTACTCGCGCGGCAAAGGCCTCCTGCCACTCTCTGGGTACAGTATTGATCTTCTGCGCTCCACCGCGCCAACCAGAGCCTCCAAGGCCCGCTTGCTGAAGCGCTGAGCTCGTTCTCTCACCCTCTCCATAGTCCTTGGCTGGAAGATTTAGGCGCAGGTCTCTCCAGGCCGAGATTCAAGGCTCCAATGAGCAGGGTGTGGCTGGAGAGCAAGATCGACCCTCCCCTTTAAGAACTGTCCGACGCCAGTGTGTCTGTGTTCCATCGCTAACTGACAGCACCTGCGCTGCGCCCGCGCTCTGAGTTAGCGCCTCGCTCCTCGGCCTTTGCGCCTTAAGACAGGTGCGTAACATCTGATTTAGCGCTCCAATCACCTCCAGGGGCGATAAAAGCCAAGTTTGCAGTCGGAGGCGATAATTAGCGCCAGGCGCTAAACTTTGCGCACGGCCGATAATGGCGCCCCAAACAGGGCGATACCGAATTTTTCCCCCATGGGGTTTAAGGAGACGGTTTGTAGTGGAGAAAAGAAGCTGGGGCTTATCTTTGCATTCCAGGATGATGCTGGAGTGGTGAGCAATTTTGGCAGAGGAGAGCAGCGCCCTACAGTACTCGAAGCCCCGGCTCCTGCTGGTATTGTGACTCGAAGCCCCGACTCCTGCTGGTATTGTGACTCGAAGCCCCGACTCCTGCTGGTATTGTGACTCGAAGCCCCGACTCCTGCTGGTATTGTGACTCGAAGCCCCGACTCCTGCTGGTATTGTGACTCGAAGCCCCGACTCCTGCTGGTATTGTGACTCGAAGCCCCGACTCCTGCTGGTATTGTGACTCGAAGCCCCGGCTCCTGCTAGTATTGTGACTCAAAGCCCCGACTCCTGCTGGTATTGTTACTTGAAGCCCCGACTCCTACTGGTATTGTGACTCGAAGCCCCGACTCCTGCTGGTATTGTGACGCGAAGCCCCGACTCCTTCTGGTATTGTGACTCGAAGCCCCAACTCCTGCTGGTATTGTGACTCGAAGCCCCGACTCCTGCTGGTATTATGACTCGAAGCCCCGACTCCTGCTGGTATTGTGACTCGAAGCCCCGACTCCTGCTGGTATTGTGACGCGAAGCCCCGACTCCTTCTGGTATTGTGACTCGAAGCCCCAACTCCTGCTGGTATTATGACTCGAAGCCCCGACTCCTGCTGGTATTGTGACTCGAAGCCCCGACTCCTGCTGGTATTGTGACGCGAAGCCCCGACTCCTTCTGGTATTGTGACTCGAAGCCCCGACTCCTGCTGGTATTGTGACTCGAAGCCCCGGCTCCTGCTAGTATTGTGACTCAAAGCCCCGACTCCTGCTGGTATTGTGACTCGAAGCCCCGACTCCTGCTGGTATTGTGACTCGAAGCCCCGACTCCTGCTGGTATTATGACTCGAAGCCCCGGCTCCTGCTGGTATTGTGACTCGAAGCCCCGGCTCCTGCTGGTATTGTGACTCAAAACCCCGACTCCTGCTGGTATTGTGACTCGAAGCCCTGCTGGTCTCCTGGTAGAACTTATTCTTAACTCATACCTCTGTCACACTCACTTCTAAATACTCCAATTTATTGGGTGTAGTGCAGAAACTGGATAGTGAGTTAGATTTCCCCGCTCATGAATACTGCAAGAGAAATACTCATTAAATATTTCAACTTTTACCTTGTTTAGTTTTACAAAAGTGTTTAAACTTCTAACTTCCTTTCTAACCAGCTCTGTCTCTGCTGTAATCTTGGGGGGTGTTTAACGCCTGTGGCTGCCTCCACCTCTCAGCTCCTCTTTGCCCCTTTAATGTGCTCCAAAAAAAAAATGCGCGAGTAATGACCACTTGGGTGAGGTGGCAGAGGGCGGCCAGTGCCCGTGGTTTTGACCCCGGTGCGAGTCAGCTCCTTCAGGAGAGGAGGGAGATAACTGGGAAAAATAATCGCTCCACTCAGAAAGGAATTTAGGTGAAAAGAAATATTGTAAA
The DNA here is from genome assembly GCA_030390025.1 of Squalus acanthias. Classification (NCBI taxonomy): domain Eukaryota; kingdom Metazoa; phylum Chordata; class Chondrichthyes; order Squaliformes; family Squalidae; genus Squalus; species Squalus acanthias. Next base: position 120,797,463 of record CM059427.1, on the reverse strand, counting down.
CTGACTCCCACAAGCAGTTGTTCTCAATTGTGAACCGTTTCTAATTTTCACCTTCAAACTTATATAAATACTGAACAGAATGTTTCAGCAACTCTATCTAACCCACAAAGCAGCACAAATATTAAACCCCGTCTCCATTACCTTGTCCGATTTCACGACGTGAGATTCTGGGGCGATTTTCCTTCTGTCTTGTGCCTGAGTCTCTGTCAACTTCCTGGAACGAGGGGAGGAGAAAGGGGCAGTGACCCATGACCCAGGGATTTCGGGGTGACTCCCTCAAGGTGGCGGATGTTGGTGGGGGGGGAGAGAGGAAGTCAGCACATGCACCTGGACCGAATGACACTCCCTTCCTTACTTTCCTCTCATAACAATGGGAGGGAGTTGTGGTGCCCAGAAGAAGAAGCAGACAGGACATCTCGAGCTCAGGCCCAGCTCGGATCAGAGGATCTCAGCAGGGCCTGGGTGCCATCCAGAAGACATGTACCTTCTTGTTCTAGGCACCCAAGAAGATCACTAGGGCTGCACGTCCTCTGCCTGTTGGCTTTGGCTGGACTTCCACCCTTGATTCTGGGCGCAGACAATGGCCAAGAGGGCAGGCCTACATCAAAGATATAGCATCGTTCTCAATCTCAGGACGTCCCAAAGAGCTTGACAGCCAATGAAGTATTTTTGAAGTGCATTCACTGTTGTAATGTAGGAACTGCAACAGCCAATTTGCGCACAGCAAGGTCCCACAAACAGCTAGGTGATAAATGACCAGATAATCTGCTTTAGTGATGCTGGTTGAGGGATAAATATTGGCCAGGACACTGGGGCAAACTCCCCTGCTCTTCAAAATAGTGCTGTGAGATCTTTTACATCCAACTGAGAGGGCAGACAGGGCCTCGGTTTAACGTCTCATCCGAAAGACGGCACCTCCGACAGTGCAGCACTCCCTCAGCACTGCACTGGAGTGTCAGCCTAGATTTTGTGCTCAAGTCTCTGGGTGTGAGCCCAGATCCAAGGTCGTCCCTTCCCCTGTCGTCGAATTACAGTGTGCAGACGACGCTTGCGTCTGCGCACACTCGGAGGTCGAACTCCAAACCATCATTAACACCTTCACCGAAGCATACGAGAGCATGGGCCTTACACTAAACATCCGTAAGACAAAGGTCCTCTACCAACCTGCCCCCGCTACACAGTACTGCCCCCCGATTGTCAAAATCCATGACAAGGCCTTGGACAACGTGGACCACTTTCCATACCTCGGGAGCCTACTGTCAACAAGGGCAGACGTCGATGACAAAGTCCAACACCGCCTTCAGTGTGCCAGTGTAGCCTTCGGTCGCCTGAGGAAGAGAGTGTTTGAAGACCAGGACCTCAAACCCGGCACCAAGCTCATGGTCTACAGAGCAGTAATAATACCCGCCCTCCTGTATACCTCAGAGACATGGACCATGTACAGCAGGCACCTCAAAGCACTGGAGAGGTACCACTAACGCTGCCTCCACAAGATCCTGCAAATCCATTGGCAGGATAGGCGCACCAACGTCAGTGTTCTCGCTCAGGCCAACATCCCCAGCATCGAAGCTTTGACCACGCTCGATCAGCTCCGATGGACGGGTCACATCGTCCGCATGCCCGATACGAGACTCCCAAAACAAGCGCTCTACTCGGAGCTCCAACACGGCAAGAGAGCCCCAGGTGGGCAGAGGAAATGCTTCAAGGACACCCTCGAAGCCTCCTTGAAAAAGTGCAACATCCCCACCGACACCTGGGAATCCCTAGCCCAAGACCGTACAAAGTGGAGGAGAAGCATCCGGGAATGCGCCGAATACCTCGAGTCTCTTCGCCGGGAGCAAGTGGAAGCCAAGCGCAAACAGCGGAAGGAGCGTACGTCAACCCAAGCACCCCACCCACCTGCCCCTTCAACCACCATCTGCCCCACCTGTGACAGAGACTGTAGGTCCCGCATTGGACTCATCAGTCACCTGCGAACTCATTTTTAATGTGGAAGCAAGTCATCCTCGGTTCCGAGGGACTGCCTAAGAAGAGAAGAAGAGAAGAGAGCCCAGGCTCACCACCGTTTCCTTGCCCAGTCACTACTGATTGACTTCTCTTGGAGACCACACATACAGTCGCTGCATGAGGGCGTGATTGGGTCTGACAGTGATTGCCGCACCATAGCTACACGGCTTGTCAACACTCAATGTGTAGACTGATACATGGAGATTGGCCAGTTGGCCAAGGTACCAGAGGACTGTCATTAGTAACCGTTGAACCAAGAGTCAATGCCTGTGGCCGAGAAGGGGAGAAGATTGGAATACAAACAGGGAGCAGTGCCCACTGGATGCAGAAGGGTGCCAATAAGGGTAGGATAATGGTGTAATGTAACCAGAAAATAATTCAATCCAGAGGATAAGGTTTGTGAAACAGAAAAAAGCTCAATTACTGTGTGAAACTCGCTGCTAGCTAGAGTGGACAGGCTTTTTAAAAACATCCTGCCAGCGAGCACAAAGGGGGAGAAATTCAGTGGCGCCCCCCTTTGGGGCACGAACTTCTCCGGGGCCCTAAAAGTAGCGCCCCAAAAAAGTTAGTGCCCCAGCGCCGTAAATTCAGTGGTAGCGCCCCAAGCAGGAGGCAGGGCGCTACTGGAAGCGCTCCACCTCCTTCTTGGGACGCTACAAGTGAATGTCGTGGCACATCGTCACGTAGCGCCGCGTCATTGCAGGCCTCCCTCCCCGATTAAAGGGGAGAGGCCTAGCGCTGCGCGCACCGGGGCCCTGCTGGACCACCGGGGAGCGGGGTGCCGGGAAAGACGCCCGGCACGCAAAAGGATTGTCGGGCTGAGTGATCGCAGCCGACACCCCAAATAAAAAAGGGAAGTGGGCCGGTGCTGGCAGGAGGCCATAAAAAGAGTGGCCATCCGGCACCTGCCCTTTAACTTGCGCCGCTGCGGCTGCAAAAACGCCACCCTGACCCTGTCGGACAAAACTGAAGTTTGTGGCCGGGGTGCGAGCTGGGCGCTGCACACGGCAACGATGTCATTGCCAGCGGCGCAGCGCCGCAGGGTGCTACCGGCTACCGCCGGCACTAACCTCTCGCTGAATTTCACTGTTAGCGGCGCCACGCCCGGGCGCCCAATTTTACCCCCAAGGTATTTTGTTAGGGGCAGGCTGGCTGGGTAACGTGCAACACACATGTCTGAAATCTGGGTGACGCAAGACCTCCTCAACATGCTTTCAGTGGGCAGAGAGCAAAGAGGAGTGGGCACATTATCGGGTGACGAGTACTGGGCTATTCCTGAGAAATCAACCAAACCCTAATACATGACACCGCATGCTGCCTATTCATTGCTCACCGTGCCCAGTGTTCAAACTTTTGGGTGCAGCTCTCACCCCCTCATCCATGGCACATGCTGTACCTCCACCTAGTGCCCAAAAACTACGGAGAGAAGATGTGTGCTCACCCACATGTGGGTCATGGCGTACTGACGAATGGGACCAGAATCCACTCTCATTAATAGCAAGTCCTGGGCAGAGGATGAAGGCAGAGTGAAGAGTGAGATGGGAGCAGGGCAGGAGTGGGATGGGAAGCAGGGCAGGGGGCAGAATGTGGGCAGTGCAGGGGAGGGGCAGGAGGTGCGCTGGACAAGATGAAAGCAAGGCAGAGCATAGCGGGGACAGACCAGGGCATGGGACAAGATGGGGTAGAGTAAGGCAGGAAGCAAATAGATGGGGCGGAATGGGGACTGGAGGGGTTTGGTTGGGGGTGAGGTTGGGATAGGAGTAAAGTAGGGGAGTGATGGGGACAGGACAACGGATGTGGTCCGGATAGGGCAGGAGGTGAATAGGGTTAGAACAGGGGGTTAAATGATGACTTGAGTAGTCATTTCTTTAACTAAGGGATGTGAGTAAAGTCTGTCATAAGAATCAGACTTCAGGTGACGAGAAAGTTATGGAAAGCCCACTCGAAGAATGGACCACCACGCCTGCTTCTCCATTTAAAGCCAACACTGGGACCTGTGAGATAAAACACGCAGCCTCCATCAGCACAACGTGGCACACCCACCACTCGATCTATCTCATCCGGCCTTCTCTCTTGCTGGTGTGTCCTGTGCTATGGCTATTGGCCCTTCCCCATGTCTTCTCAAAGATAAAATCCCCCTTCACTGGCCTTTGTCATCACCAGGGTTTCTAACATCAGAGACTTGACAGAGGCTTCGTCAACGCGGGGGAGTTGGTGTATGGACAGGCTGTGAGCAAACACATTTCTCAGGTTCAATTCCTGCTCTGTGCTCAGTTAGCTCAACCGCAGTCTGGAGCAGGAGGTGTGCTGCTCCCCATATACCTCAGTGCTGCATGGTCAGGAAGGGAGAAATTCCGCTCCGGCCTGGGATAGAATCTATATGCTGGCATTTGTTATAGATAGAGTCATGCACCATTGTCATGCTTTCGGTGGTTGAGCTTCCTGCTGAAGAACACTGTCAAAGGCCACTCATGAAGAATACAACAGAGTACAACACGGATTAGAATCAGAGTAAAGCTCCCACTACACTGTCCCATCAAACACTCGCAAGGCAGGTACAGCACGGATTAGATACAGAGTAAAACTCCTTATACACTGTCCCATGAAATACTCCCAGGGCAGGTACAGCACGGGTTAGATACAGAGTAAAGCTCCCACTACACAGTCCCATCAAACACTCGCAAGGCAGGTACAGCACGGATTAGACTCAGAGTAAAGCTCCCTCTACACTGTCCCATCAAACACTCGCAAGGCAGGTACAGCACGGGTTAGATACAGAGTAAAGCTCCCTCTACACTGTCCCATCAAACACTCGCAAGGCAGGTACAGCACGGGTTAGACTCAGAGTAAAGCTCCCACTACACAGTCCCATCAAACACTCGCAAGGCAGGTACAGCACGGATTAGACTCAGAGTAAAGCTCCCTCTACACTGTCCCATCAAACACTCCCAGGGCAGGTACAGCACGGGTTAGACTCAGAGTAAAGCTCCCTCTACACTGTCCCATCAAACACTCCCAGGGCAGGTACAACACGGGTTAGATACAGAGTAAAGCTCCCTCTACACTGTCCCATCAAACACTCCCAGGGCAGGTACAACACGGGTTAGATACAGAGTAAAGCTCCCTCTACACTGTCCCATCAAACGCTCCAAAAGGCATTCGATAAGGAGCCACATAAAAGATTATTACACAAGATTAGGGCTCATGGGGTTGGGGGTAATATAGTAGCATGGATAGAGGATTGGTTAACGGACAGAAAACAGAGACTAGGGATAAATGGATCTTTTTCAGGTTGGCAGGCTGTAACTAGTGGGGTGCCGCAAGGATCAGTGTTGGGGCCTCAGCTATTTACAATCTATATTAATGACCTAGATGAAGGGACCGAGTGTAATGTATCCAAGTTTGCTGATGATACAAAGCTAGGTGGGACAGTAAGCTGTGAGGATATAGATAGACTAAGTGAGTGGGCAGTAAGGTGGCAGATGGAGTATAATGTAGGGAAATGTGAGGTTATTCACTTTGGTAGGAAGAATAGAAAAACAGAATATTTTTTAAATGGTGAGAAACTTTCAAATGTTGGTGTTCAGAAAGATTTGGGTGTCCTCGTGCAAGCAACACAGAAAGCTAGCATGCAGGTACAGCAAGCAATAAGGAAGGCAAATGGCATGTTGGCCTTTATTGCAAGGGGGTTGGAGTATAAGAGTCAGGAAGTCTTGCTACAATTGTACAGGGCCTTGGTGAGACCACACCTGGAGTATTGTGCACAGTTTTGGTCTCCTTATCTAAGGAAGGATAGACTTGCCTTGGAGGTGGTGCAACAAAGGTTCACTAGATTGATTCCTGGGATGAGAGGGCTGTCCTATGATGAGAGATTGTGTAGAATGGGCCTATACTCTCTGGAGTTTAGAAGAATGAGAGGTGATCTCATTGAAACATACAAGATTCTGAAGGGGATTGACAGGGTAGATGCTGAGAGGTTGTTTCCCCTGGCTGGAGTGTCTAGAACTAGGGGGCACAGTCTCAGGATAAGGGGTCGGCCATTTAAGACTGAGATGAGGAAGAATTTCTTCACTCAGAGGGTTGTGAATCTTTGGAATTCTCTGCCCCAGAGGACTGTGAATGCTGAGTCTTTGAGTATATTCAAGGCTGATATAGATAGATTTTTGGACTCTAGGGGAAAGCAAGGGATATGGAGATTGGGCGGAAAAGTGGAGTTGAGGTCGATGATCAGCCGTGATCTTATTGCATGGCGGAGCAGGCTCGAGGGGCCATATGGCCTACTCCTGCTCTTACCTCTTATGTTCTTATGTTCTTATCCCAGGGCAGGTACAGCACGGGTTAGATACAGAGCAAAGCTTCCTCTACACTGTCCCATCAAACACTCCCAGGGAAGGTACAGCATGGGTTAGATGCAGAGTAAGGCTCCCACTACACTGACGCATCAAACACTCCCAGGGCAGGTACAGCACGGATTAGACAGAGTAAAGTTTCCTCCACACTGTTCCGTCAAACACTCCCAGGGCAGGTACAGCACGGGATTCAATACAGTGTAAATCTCCCTCTACAATGTCCCATCAGACACTCCCAGGGCAGGTATAGCATGGGTTAAATACAGAGTAAAGCTCCCTCTACACTGTCCCATCAGACACTCCCAGGGCAGGTACAGCACGGGTTAGATACAGAGTAAAGCTCTCACTACACTGTCCCATCAAACACTCCCAGGGCAGGTACAGCACGGATTAGACAGAGTAAAGCTTCCTCCACACTGTTCCGTCAAACACTCCCAGGGCAGGTACAGCACGGAATTAGATACAGTGTAAATCTCCCTCTACACTGTCCCATCAGACACTCCCAGGGCAGGTATAGCATGGGTTAAATACAGAGTAAAGCTCCCTCTACACTGTCCCATCAGACACTCCCAGGGCAGGTACAGCACGGGTTAGATACAGAGTAAAGCTCTCACTACACTGTCCCATCAAACACTCCCAGGGCAGGTACAGCACGGATTAGACAGAGTAAAGCTTCCTCCACACTGTTCCGTCAAACACTCCCAGGGCAGGTACAGCACGGAATTAGATACAGTGTAAATCTCCCTCTACACTGTCCCATCAGACATTCCCAGGACAGGTACAGCGTGAGTTAAATACAGAGTAAAGCTCCCACTGCAGCGTCCCATCAAACACTCCCAGGGCAGGTACAGCACGGGTTAGATACAGAGTAAAGCTCCCACTACACTGTCTCATCAAACACTCCCAGGATAGGTACAGCGTGTGTTAGATACAGAGTAAAGTTCCCTCTACACTGTCCCATCAAACACTCCCAGGGCATGTACAGCGTGGGTTAGATACAGAGTAAAGCTCCCTCTACACTATCCCGTCAAACACTCCCAGGGCAGGTTTGGCATGGGCTAGACTGAACTTGATAGATTTTTGTTCTGTAAGGGCAAGAAGAGAGCTTTACTCTGTATCTAACCTGTGCTGTACCTGCCCTGGGAGTGTTTGATGGGACAGTATAGAGGGAGCTTTACTCTGTATCTAACCCATGCTGTACCTGCCCTGGGAGTGTTTGATGGGACAGTGTAGAGGGAGCTTTATTCGGTATCTAACCCATGCTGTACCTGCCCTGGGAGTGTTTGATGAGACAGTGTAGAGGGAGCTTTACTCTGTATCTAACCCGTGCTGTACCTGCCCTGGACGTGTTTGACGGGACAGTGTAGAGGGAGCTTTACTCTGTATCTAACCCGTGCTGTACCTGCCCTGGGACTGTTTGATGGGACAGTGCAGAGGGAGCTTTGCACTGTATCCAACCCGTGCTGTACCTGCCCTGGGAGTGTTTGACGGGACAGTGTAGAGGGAGCTTTACTCTGTATCTAACCCGTGCTGTACCTGCCCTGGGAGTGTTTGACGGGACAGTGTAGAGGGAGCTTTGCTCTGTATCTAACCCGTGCTGTACCTGCCCTGGGAGTATTTGGTGAGACAGTGTAGAGGGAGCTTTACTCTGTATCTAACCCGTGCTGTACCTGCCCTGGGAGTGTTTGATGGGACAGTGTAGAGGGAGCTTTACTCTGTATCCAACCCATGCTGTACCTGCCCTGGGAGTGTTTGATGGGACAATGTAGAGGGAGCTTTACTCTGTATCTAACCAATGCTGTACCTGCCGTGGGAGTTTTTGACAGGATAGTGTAGAGGGAGCTTTACTCTGTATCCCAGGAACATAGGAACAGGAGTATGTAATTTGGCGCCTCGAGCCTGCTGTGCCATTCTATTAGATCGTTGCTGATTTCTGCCTCAACTCCGTTTACCTGCATTTTCTGAAAATCCATCAATGTTAGTCTAATCTTGCCGCACCTGCTCTACGAGTGTTTGGTGGCAATCAATCTGTTACATTTCCCAGCATTAACAATTCCCACCTTGATCACAATAAACATCGTCCCTTGCTCAACCTGAAATGCGTCATTTAATAAATTTTGTGCAAATAAAGAGAGTTCTGTTAATAATTAGAGTTCAGCTGATAATGCCAGAATTCTATTAAAAATATAACTGAGTGAAGGTGATACAGGCTTCAACACATTCCAAGAATACCAGTGAAAGAAACATCTTATGGTTGGATTAATTTCTGCAAACGTCAGTTTTAATATTCATGAGTAGAAATTTACCCAACATTATTTCCCTGCTTCACCAGCACTGGATGTTATGATGCCAATTATTCCTGAGTAGGCACAAGAGAGGAAGCTGTATTCTGTGTCTAACCTGTGCTGTACCTGCCCTAGGTTTGTTTAATGGTTCAGCATAGAGGGAGCTTTTTTTCAAATTCGTTCCTGGGATGTGGACGTCGCTGGCAAGCCCGGCATTTATTGCCCATCCCTAATTGCCCTTGAGGAGGTGGTGGTGAGTCGCCTTCTTGAACCGCTGCCGTCTATGTGTGGTGAAGGTACTCCCACACTGCTGTTACGGAGGGAGTTCCAGGATTTTGACCCAGCGACGATGAAGGATCGGCGATATACTTCCAAGTCAGGATGGTGTGTAACTTGGAGGTGATGGTGTTCCCATACGCCTGCGGCCCTTGTCCTTCTAGGTGGTAGACATCACGGGTTTGGGAGGTGCTGCCAAAGAAGCCTTGGCGAGTTGCTGCAGTGCATCTTGTAGATGGTACACACTGCAGCCACGGTACGCCGGTGGAGGAGGGAGTGAATGTTTAAGGTGGTGGATGGGGTGCCAATCAAGAACGCTGATTGGTCCTGGATGGTATCGAGCTTCTTGAGTGTTGTTGCAGCTGCACTCATCCAGGCAAGTGGAGAGCATGCACGTAGTCCTTGGTTGCAGCTTCCCCAGGTTGGCACCTAATTAAGCTTCTGGCATGCTCTTCTGCTCTCCTCATTGAACCAGGGTTGGTCCCCTGGCTTGATGGTAATGGTAGAGTGAGGGATATGCCAGGCCATGAGGTTACAGATTGTGGTGGAATACATTTCTGCTGCTGCAGTTGGCCCACAGCGTCTCATGGATGCCCAGTTTTGAGCTGCTAGATCTGTTCTGAATCTATCCCATTTAGCATGGTGGTAGTACCACACAACACAATGGAGGGTGTCCTCAGTGTGTAGAGGGGACTTTGTTTTCACAAGGACTATGCAGTGGTCAACACTACCAATGCTGTCATGGACAGATGCATCTGCGACAGGTAGTTTGATGAGGACAAGGTCAAGTACGTTGTTCCCTTGTGTTGGTTCTCTCACCACCTGTTGCAGGCCCAGTCTGGCAGCTATATCCTTCTGGACTCAGCCAGCTCGGTCAATAGCGGTGCAACCGAGTCACTCTTGGTGATGGACATTGAAGTCCCCCACCCAGAGTACATTCTGTGCCCTTGCTACCCTAACTGCTTCTTCCAAGTGGTGTTCAACATGGAGGAGTCCTGATTCATCAGCTGAGGGAGGGCGGTAGGTGGTAATCAGCAGGAGGGTTAATTTGCCCATGACCTGAAGCCATGAGACATCATGGGGTCCGGAGACAATGTGGAGCACTCCCAGGGCCACTCCCTCCCAACTGTATACCACTGTGCCGCCTCCTCTGGTGGACATACCAAAGGATGATGATGGAGGAGTCTGGGACATTGGCTGAAAGGTATGATTCTGTGAGTATGACTATGTCAGGCTGTTGCTTGACTAGTCTGTGGTAAAGCTCTCCCAATTTTGGCACAAGTCCCCAGATGTTAGTGAGGAGGACTTTGCAGGGTCGACTGGGCTGGGTGTGCCGCTGTCATGTCCGAAGCCGGTGCCTTGGTCAATGCCAGGTGGTCCGTCCAGTTTTATTCTCATTATTGTTTCTCGTAGCGGTTTGTTACAATTGAGTGAGGCAGTTAAGAGGCAGCCACATTGCTGTGGGTCTGGAGTGACATATCGGCCAGACCAGGCATGGATGGCAGATTTCCTTCCCTAAAGGACATTCGTGAACCAGATGGGTTTTTACAACAATCCAATAGTGTCACCTTTACTGATACTAGCTTTTTATTCCAGATTTATTTAATTCACTGAATTTAAATTCCCCTGCTGCCATGGTGGGATTTGAACTCACGTCTCTGGATTACTAGTCCAGTAAGATAAGCACTATGATACCGTACCCTTAAACACTGTATCTAACCAGTGGTGTACCTGCCCTGGGAGTGTTTGGTGAGACAGTGTGGAGGGAGATTTGCTGATGCCAAATTTCAGATCCTTATAGATGAAATGCATCAAAGGAGAGACAAAGTGCTGGGTACCAATGAAAGGAATCCTGCATAATTGGAAAACTAATCCAAAGCCTAAATGAAACATATTGTGGTGAAGCACACAGTGGAGCTGTGAACCGAAACAGAACAAGTTAGAGGGAGAGCTACTGCTCACAGGTAGAACTATTCCGCACAGGTTGATCTGCTCCAAACAGGTAGACCATCCGCTCACAGGTAGACCCACCGCTCACAGGTAGACCCACCGCTCACAGGTGGACCCACTGCTCACAGGTAGACCCACCGCTCACAGGTAGACCCACCGCTCACAGGTGGACCCACTGCTCACAGGTAGACCCACTGCTCACAGGTAGTCCAACCGCTCACATGCAGACTCACTGTTCACAAGTAGACCCACTGCTCACAGGTAGACCCACTGCTCACAGGTAGACCCACCGCTCACAGGTAGACCCACTGCTCACAGGTAGACTCACTGTTCACAAGTAGACCCACTGCTCACAGGTAGACCCACTGCTCACAGGTAGACCCACCGCTCACAGGTAGACCCTTTGCTCACAGGTAGACCCACTGCTCACAGGTAGACCCACTGCTCACAGGTAGACCAACTGTTCACAGGTAGACCCGCTGCTCACAGGTAGACCAACTACTCACAGGTAGACCCACCGCTCACAGGTAGACCCACGGTTCACAGGTAGACCCACTGCTCAAAGGTAGACCCACTGCTCACAGGTAGACCCACCGCTCACAGGTAGACCCACTGCTCACAGGTAGACCCACTGCTCACAGGTAGGCCCACTGTTCACAGGTAGACCCAACACTCACAGGTAGAACCACCGCTCACAGGTAGACCCACTGCTCACAGGTAGACCCACGGTTCACAGGTAGACCCACTGCTCACAGGTAGACCCACCGCTCACAGGTAGACCCACGGTTCACAGGTAGACCCACTGCTCAAAGGTAGACCCACTGCTCACAGGTAGACCCACTGCTCACAGGTAGACCCACTGCTCACAGGTAGACCCACTGCTCACAGGTAGGCCCACTGTTCATAGGTAGACTCAACACTCACAGGTAGAACCACCGCTCACAGGTAGACCCACCACTCACAGGTAGACCCACTGCTCACAGGTAGACCCACCGCTCACAGGTAGACCCACTGCTCACAGGTAGACCCAGTACTCACAGGGAGACCCACTGCTCACAGGTAGACCCAGTACTCACAGGTAGACCCACTGTTCACAGGTAGACCCACTGCTAACAGGCAGACTCACTGCTCACAGGTAGACCCACCGCTCACAGGTAGACCCACTGCTCACAGGTAGACCCACTGTTCACAGGTAGACCCACAGCTCACAGGTAGACCCACCGCTCACAGGTAGACCCACAGCTCACAGGTAGACCCACCGCTCACAGGTAGACACACTGCTCACAGGCAGACGCTCCGCTCACAGGTAGACCCACTGCTCACAGGTAGACACACTGCTCACAGGCAGACGCTCCGCTCACAGGTAGACCCACTGCTAACAGGCAGACTCACTGCTCACAAGTAGACCCACCGCTCACAGGTAGACCCACTGTTCACATGTACAACCACTGCTCACAGGTAGACTCAGCACTCACAGGTAGAATGACCGATCACAGGTAGAATGACTGATCACTGGTAGACACACATCTCACAGGTAGATCCACCACTTCCAGGTAAACCAATGCTTACAGGTAGACTGACTGCTAACAGTTAGATCCACTGTTCATATGTAGACTGAGTGCTCACAGGTATACCCATTGCTCACAGGTAGACTGAATGCTCGGAGGTTGACCCACCCGCCCACAGGCAGAATCACCGCTCACAGGTAGACTCGCTGATAACAGGTAGCCCCACTCCTCACAGGTAGACTGACCCCTAATAGGTAGAACCACAGTTCACAGGTAAACCCACTGCCCACAGGTAGACTGAATGCTCACAGGTAGACTCACCGCTCACAGGTAGACCCACCACTCACAGATGGACTCACTGCTCACAGGTAGATGCTCCGCTCACAGGTAGTCCCACCGCTCACAGGAAGACTCACCGCTCACAGGTAGACGCTCCGCTCACAGGTAGACCCACCGCTCACAGGTAGACCCACCGCTCACAGATGGACTCACTGCTCACAGGTAGACTCAACTCTCACAGGTAGACTCACCGCTCACAGGCAGACGCTCCGCTCACAGGTAGTCCCACCGCTCACAGGTAGATGCACCGCTCACAGGTAGTCCCACCACTCACAGATGGACTCACTGCTCACAGGTAGACCCACCGCTCACAGGTAGTCCCACCACGCACAGGTAGACCCACCGCTCACAGGTAGTCCCACCACTCACAGGTAGACCCACCGCTCACAGGTAGACCCACTGCTCACAGGTAGACCCACCGCTCACAGGTAGTCCCACCACTCACAGGTAGTCCCACCACTCACAGGTAGACCCACCGCTCACAGGTAGACTCACCGCTCACAGGTAGTCCCACCGCTCACAGGAGACCCACTACTCACAGGTAGTCCCACCGCTCACAGGAGACCCACTACTCACAGGTAGACCCACTGTTCACAGATAGACCCACCGCTCACAGATAGACCCACCGCTCACAGGCAGTCCCACCGCTCACAGGTAGACGCACCGCTCACAGGTGGACTCAATTCTCACAGGTAGACCCACTGAACACAGGTAGACTCAACGTTCACAGATAGACCCACAGCTCACAGGTAGACCCACCGCTCACAGGTAGTCCCACCGCTCCCAGGTAGACCCACTGCTCACAGGTAGACCCACTGCTAACAGGTAGACCCGCTGCTCACAGGTAGACCCAGTACTCACAGGTAGTCCCACCGCTCACAGGAAGACTCACCGCTCACAGGTAGACCCACAGCTCACAGGTAGAACCACTGCTCACAGGTAGACCCACCACTCACAGGTAGACCCACCGCTCACAGGTAGACCCACCGCTCACAGGTAGACCCACAGCTCACAGGTAGACCCACCGCTCACAGGTAGACCCACTGCTCACAGGTAGACCCACCGCTCACAGGTAGACCCACTGTTCACAGGTAGACACATTGCTCATAGGTAGACCCACCGCTCACAGGTAGACCCACCGCTCACAGGTAGACCCACCGCTCACAGGTAGACCCACTGCTCACAGGTAGACTCAACTCTCACAGGTAGACCCACCGCTCACAGGTAGACCCACTGCTCACAGGTAGTCCCACCGCTCACAGGTAGAAGCACCGCTCACAGGTAGTCCCACCGCTCACAGGTGGACTCAATTCTCACAGGTAGACCCACAGCTCACAGGTAGTCCCACCGCTCACAGGCAGACGCACCGCTCACAGGTAGTCCCACCGCTCACAGGTAGACGCACCGCTCACAGGTAGTCCCACTGCTCACAGGTAGACCCACTGCTCACAGGTAGACCCACTGCTCACAGGTAGACACACTGCTCACAGGTGGACTCAATTCTCACAGGTAGACCCACTGAACACAGGTAGACTCAACGTTCACAGGTAGACCCACAGCTCACAGGTAGACCCACCGCTCACAGGTAGTCCCACCGCTCCCAGGTAGACCCACTGCTCACAGGTAGACCCACTGCTAACAGGTAGACCCGCTGCTCACAGGTAGACCCAGTACTCACAGGTAGTCCCACCGCTCACAGGAAGACTCACCGCTCACAGGTAGACCCACAGCTCACAGGTAGACCCACCGCTCACAGGTAGAACCACTGCTCACAGGTAGACCCACCACTCACAGGTAGACCCACCGCTCACAGGTAGACCCACCGCTCACAGGTAGACCCACAGCTCACAGGTAGACCCACCGCTCACAGGTAGACCCACTGCTCACAGGTAGACCCACCGCTCACAGGTAGACCCACTGTTCACAGGTAGACACATTGCTCATAGGTAGACCCACCGCTCACAGGTAGACCCACCGCTCACAGGTAGACCCACCGCTCACAGGTAGACCCACTGCTCACAGGTAGACTCAACTCTCACAGGTAGACCCACCGCTCACAGGTAGACCCACTGCTCACAGGTAGTCCCACCGCTCACAGGTAGAAGCACCGCTCACAGGTAGTCCCACCGCTCACAGGTGGACTCAATTCTCACAGGTAGACCCACAGCTCACAGGTAGTCCCACCGCTCACAGGCAGACGCACCGCTCACAGGTAGTCCCACCGCTCACAGGTAGACGCACCGCTCACAGGTAGTCCCACTGCTCACAGGTAGACCCACTGCTCACAGGTAGACGCTCCGCTCACAGGTAGTCCCACTGCTCACAGGTAGACCCACTGCTCACAGGTAGACCCACTGCTCACAGGTAGACGCTCCGCTCACAGGTAGTCCCACCGCTCACAGGTAGTCCACCCGCTCACAGGTAGACCCACCGCTCACAGGTAGACCCACCGCTCACAGGTAGACACACTGCTCACAGGTAGACCCACTGCTCACAGGTAGACCAACTGTTCACAGGTAGACCCGCTGCTCACAGGTAGACCAACTGCTCACAGGTAGACCAACTGCTCACAGGTAGACTGACCATTCACAGGTAGACCCACAGTTCGCAGGTAGACCCACCGCTCAAAGGTAGACCCACTGCTCACAGGTAGAACCACCGCTCACAGGAAGGCTCACCGCTCACAGGTAGACCCACTGCTCACAGGTAGACCCACTGCTCACAGGTAGACCCACTGTTCACACGTAGAACCACTGCTCACAGGTAGACCCATCGCTCACAGGTAGACCCACCACTCACAGGTAGACCCACCTCTCACAGGCAGACCCAATGCTCACAGGTAGACCCATCGCTCACAGCTAGACCCAATGCTCACAGGTAGACCCACTGCTCACAGGTAGACCCACCGCTCACAGGTGTCCCACCGCTCACAGGTAGACCCACCGCTCACAGGTAGACCCACTGCTCCCAGGTAGACCCACCGCTCACAGGAGACCCACTGCTCACAGGTAGACCCACTGTTCATAGGTAGACTCAACGCTCACAGGTAGAACCACCGCTCACAGGTAGAACCACCGCTCACAGGTAGACCCACCGCTCACAGGTAGACCCACCGCTCACAGGTAGACCCACTGCTCACAGGTAGACCCACTGCTCACAGGTAGACCCACCGCTCACAGGTAGACCCACCGCTCACAGGTAGTCCCACCGCTCACAGGTAGACCCACCACTCACAGGTAGACCCACCGCTCAAAGGTAGACCCACTGCTCACAGGTAGGCCCACTGTTCATAGGTAGACTCGACGCTCACAGGTAGAACCACCGCTCACAGGTAGAACCACCGCTCACAGGTAGACCCACCGCTCACAGGTAGACCCACCGCTCACAGGTAGACCCACTGTTCACAGGTAGACCCACTGCTCACAGGTAGACCCACCACTCACAGGTAGACCCACCGCTCACAGGTAGTCCCACCGCTCACAGGTAGACCCACCACTCACAGGTAGACCCACCGCTCACAGGTAGACCAACTGCTCACAGGTAGACTGACCATTCACAGGTAGACCCACTGCTCGCAGGTAGGCCCACTGCTCACAGGTAGAACCACTGCTCACAGGTAGTCCCAATGCTCACAGGTAGACCCACTGCTCACAGGTAGACCCAGTACTCACAGGTAGACCCACCACTCACAGGTAAACCCACAGCTCACAGGTAGACCCACTGCTCACAGGTAGACCCACCGCTCACAGGTAGACCCACTGCTCACAGGTAGACCCACCGCTCACAGGTAGTCTCACCGCTCACAGGTAGACTCACCACTCACAGGTGGACCCACTGCTCACAGGTAGACTCAACACTCACAGGTGGACCCACCGCTCACAGGTGGACCCACTGCTCACAGGTAGACCCACCGCTCACAGGTAGACCCACCGCTCACAGGTAGACTCACCGCTCACAGGTAGACCCACCGCTCACAGGTAGACCCACTGCTCACAGGTAGACCCACCACTCACAGGTAGAACCACAGCTCACAGATAGACCCACTGCTCACAGGTAGACCCACTGCTCACAGGTAGACCCACCGCTCACAGGTAGACTCACCACTCACAGGTAGACCCACCGCTCACAGGTAGACTCACCACTCACAGGTTGACCCACCGCTCACAGGTAGACTGAATGCTCACTGGTAGACACACCGCTCACAGGTAGACCCACAGCTCACAGGTAGACTGAACGCTCACTGGTAGACACACCGCTCACAGGTAGAGCCACCGCTTACAGGTAGACTGAATGCTGAGTTGTATACGCACCACAGGTAGACTCACCACTCACAGGTAGACCCACCGCTCACAGGTAGACCCACCGCTCACAGGTAGACCCACTGCTCACAGGTAGACCCACTGCTCACAGGTAGACACACTGTTCACAGCTAGACTCATTGCTCACAGGTAGACCCACTGTTCACAGGTAGACCCACTGCTCACAGGTAGACTCATTGCACACAGGTAGACCCACTGTTCACAGGTAGACCAACTGCTGACAGGTAAACTCATTGCTCACAGGTAGACCCACTGCTCACAGGTAGACTCATTGCTCACAGGTGGACCCACTGCTCACAGGTAGACCCACTGTTCACACGTAGAACCACTGCTCACAGGTAGATACAGCACTCACAGGTAGAATGACCGTTCATAGGTAGAATCACCGATCACAGGTAGAATGACCGATCACAGGTAGAATGACCGTTCACAGGTAGACACACATCTCACAGGTAAACTCACTGCTCACAGGCCGACCCACCGCTCACAAGTAGCCCTACCGCTCACAGGTGGACCAACCGCTCACAGGTAAACCCACTGCTCACAGGTAAACTCACCGCTCAAAGGTAGACCCACGTCGCACAGGTAGACCCACTGCTCACATGTAGACCCACTGTTCACAGGTAGACTCATTGCTCACAGGTAGACCCACTGTTCACAGGTAGACCCACTGCTCACAGGTAGACCCACCGCTCACAGGTAGACCCACCACTCACAGGTAGACCCACCTCTCACAGGCAGACCCAATGCTCACAGGTAGACCCACTGCTCACAGGCAGACCCAATGCTCACAGGTAGACCCACTGCTCACAGGTAGACCCACCACTCACAGGCAGACCCAATGCTCACATGTAGACCCACTGCTCACAGGTAGAACCACCGCTCACAGGAAGGCTCACCGCTCACAGGTAGACCCACTGCTCACAGGTAGACCCACTGCTCACAGGTAGACCCACTGTTCACACGTAGAACCACTGCTCACAGGTAGACCCATCGCTCACAGGTAGACCCACCACTCACAGGTAGACCCACCTCTCACAGGCAGAACCAATGCTCACAGGTAGACCCATCGCTCACAGCTAGACCCACTGCTCACAGGTAGACCCACCTCTCACAGGCAGACCCAATGCTCACAGGTAGACCCACTGCTCACAGGCAGACCCAATGCTCACAGGTAGACCCACTGCTCACAGGTAGACCCACCGCTCACAGGTGTCCCACCGCTCACAGGTAGACCCACCGCTCCCAGGTAGACCCACCGCTCACAGGAGACCCACTGCTCACAGGTAGACCCACTGTTCATAGGTAGACTCAACGCTCACAGGTAGAACCACCGCTCACAGGTAGAACCACCGCTCACAGGTAGACCCACCGCTCACAGGTAGACCCACCGCTCACAGGTAGACCCACTGTTCACAGGTAGACCCACTGCTCACAGGTAGACCCACCGCTCACAGGTAGACCCACCGCTCACAGGTAGTCCCACCGCTCACAGGTAGACCCACCACTCACAGGTAGACCCACCGCTCAAAGGTAGACCCACTGCTCACAGGTAGGCCCACTGTTCATAGGTAGACTCGACGCTCACAGGTAGAACCACCGCTCACAGGTAGAACCACCGCTCACAGGTAGACCCACCGCTTACAGGTAGACCCACCGCTCACAGGTAGACCCACTGTTCACAGGTAGACCCACTGCTCACAGGTAGACCCACCACTCACAGGTAGACCCACCGCTCACAGGTAGTCCCACCGCTCACAGGTAGACCCACCACTCACAGGTAGACCCACCGCTCACAGGTAGACCAACTGCTCACAGGTAGACTGACCATTCACAGGTAGACCCACTGCTCGCAGGTAGGCCCACTGCTCACAGGTAGAACCACTGCTCACAGGTAGTCCCAATGCTCACAGGTAGACCCACTGCTCACAGGTAGACCCAGTACTCACAGGTAGACCCACCACTCACAGGTAAACCCACAGCTCACAGGTAGACCCACTGCTCACAGGTAGACCCACCGCTCACAGGTAGACCCACTGCTCACAGGTAGACCCACCGCTCACAGGTAGACTCACCGCTCACAGGTAGACTCACCACTCACAGGTGGACCCACTGCTCACAGGTAGACTCACCACTCACAGGTGGACCCACCGCTCACAGGTGGACCCACTGCTCACAGGTAGACCCACCGCTCACAGGTAGACCCACCGCTACAGGTAGACTCACCGCTCACAGGTAGACCCACCGCTCACAGGTAGACCCACCGCTCACAGGTAGACTCACCACTCACAGGTAGACCCACTGCTCACAGGTAGACCCACCGCTCACAGGTAGACCCACTGTTCACAGGTAGACACATTGCTCATAGGTAGACCCACCGCTCACAGGTAGACCCACCGCTCACAGGTAGACCCACCGCTCACAGGTAGACCCACTGCTCACAGGTAGACTCAACTCTCACAGGTAGACCCACCGCTCACAGGTAGACCCACTGCTCACAGGTAGTCCCACCGCTCACAGGTAGAAGCACCGCTCACAGGTAGTCCCACCGCTCACAGGTGGACTCAATTCTCACAGGTAGACCCACAGCTCACAGGTAGTCCCACCGCTCACAGGCAGACGCACCGCTCACAGGTAGTCCCACCGCTCACAGGTAGACGCACCGCTCACAGGTAGTCCCACTGCTCACAGGTAGACCCACTGCTCACAGGTAGACCCAGTGCTCACAGGTAGACGCTCCGCTCACAGGTGGACTCAATTCTCACAGGTAGACCCACTGAACACAGGTAGACTCAACGTTCACAGATAGACCCACAGCTCACAGGTAGACCCACCGCTCACAGGTAGTCCCACCGCTCCCAGGTAGACCCACTGCTCACAGGTAGACCCACTGCTAACAGGTAGACCCGCTGCTCACAGGTAGACCCAGTACTCACAGGTAGTCCCACCGCTCACAGGAAGACTCACCGCTCACAGGTAGACCCACAGCTCACAGGTAGACCCACCGCTCACAGGTAGAACCACTGCTCACAGGTAGACCCACCACTCACAGGTAGACCCACCGCTCACAGGTAGACCCACCGCTCACAGGTAGACCCACAGCTCACAGGTAGACCCACCGCTCACAGGTAGACCCACTGCTCACAGGTAGACCCACCGCTCACAGGTAGACCCACTGTTCACAGGTAGACACATTGCTCATAGGTAGACCCACCGCTCACAGGTAGACCCACCGCTCACAGGTAGACCCACCGCTCACAGGTAGACCCACTGCTCACAGGTAGACTCAACTCTCACAGGTAGACCCACCGCTCACAGGTAGACCCACTGCTCACAGGTAGTCCCACCGCTCACAGGTAGAAGCACCGCTCACAGGTAGTCCCACCGCTCACAGGTGGACTCAATTCTCACAGGTAGACCCACAGCTCACAGGTAGTCCCACCGCTCACAGGCAGACGCACCGCTCACAGGTAGTCCCACCGCTCACAGATAGACGCACCGCTCACAGGTAGTCCCACTGCTCACAGGTAGACCCACTGCTCACAGGTAGACGCTCCGCTCACAGGTAGTCCCACTGCTCACAGGTAGACCCACTGCTCACAGGTAGACCCACTGCTCACAGGTAGACGCTCCGCTCACAGGTAGTCCCACCGCTCACAGGTAGTCCACCCGCTCACAGGTAGACCCACCGCTCACAGGTAGACCCACCGCTCACAGGTAGACACACTGCTCACAGGTAGACCCACTGCTCACAGGTAGACCAACTGTTCACAGGTAGACCCGCTGCTCACAGGTAGACCAACTGCTCACAGGTAGACCAACTGCTCACAGGTAGACTGACCATTCACAGGTAGACCCACAGTTCGCAGGTAGACCCACCGCTCAAAGGTAGACCCACTGCTCACAGGTAGAACCACCGCTCACAGGAAGGCTCACCGCTCACAGGTAGACCCACTGCTCACAGGTAGACCCACTGCTCACAGGTAGACCCACTGTTCACACGTAGAACCACTGCTCACAGGTAGACCCATCGCTCACAGGTAGACCCACCACTCACAGGTAGACCCACCTCTCACAGGCAGACCCAATGCTCACAGGTAGACCCATCGCTCACAGCTAGACCCACTGCTCACAGGTAGACCCACCTCTCACAGGCAGACCCAATGCTCACAGGTAGACCCACTGCTCACAGGCAGACCCAATGCTCACAGGTAGACCCACTGCTCACAGGTAGACCCACCGCTCACAGGTGTCCCACCGCTCACAGGTAGACCCACCGCTCACAGGTAGACCCACTGCTCCCAGGTAGACCCACCGCTCACAGGAGACCCACTGCTCACAGGTAGACCCACTGTTCATAGGTAGACTCAATGCTCACAGGTAGAACCACCGCTCACAGGTAGATCCACCGCTCACAGGTAGACCCACCGCTCACAGGTAGACCCACCGCTCACAGGTAGACCCACTGTTCACAGGTAGACCCACTGCTCACAGGTAGACCCACCGCTCACAGGTAGACCCACCGCTCACAGGTAGTCCCACCGCTCACAGGTAGACCCACCACTCACAGGTAGACCCACCGCTCAAAGGTAGACCCACTGCTCACAGGTAGGCCCACTGTTCATAGGTAGACTCGACGCTCACAGGTAGAACCACCGCTCACAGGTAGAACCACCGCTCACAGGTAGACCCACCGCTCACAGGTAGACCCACCGCTCACAGGTAGACCCACTGCTCACAGGTAGACCCACCACTCACAGGTAGACCCACCGCTCACAGGTAGTCCCACCGCTCACAGGTAGACCCACCACTCACAGGTAGACCCACCGCTCACAGGTAGACCAACTGCTCACAGGTAGACCAACTGCTCACAGGTAGACTGACCATTCACAGGTAGACCCACTGCTCGCAGGTAGGCCCACTGCTCACAGGTAGAACCACTGCTCACAGGTAGTCCCAATGCTCACAGGTAGACCCACTGCTCACAGGTAGACCCAGTACTCACAGGTAGACCCACCACTCACAGGTAAACCCACAGCTCACAGGTAGACCCACTGCTCACAGGTAGACCCACCGCTCACAGGTAGACCCACTGCTCACAGGTAGACCCACCGCTCACAGGTAGTCTCACCGCTCACAGGTAGACTCACCACTCACAGGTGGACCCACTGCTCACAGGTAGACTCACCACTCACAGGTGGACCCACCGCTCACAGGTGGACCCACTGCTCACAGGTAGACCCACCGCTCACAGGTAGACCCACCGCTCACAGGTAGACTCACCGCTCACAGGTAGACCCACCGCTCACAGGTAGACCCACCGCTCACAGGTAGACCCACCACTCACAGGTAGAACCACAGCTCACAGATAGACCCACTGCTCACAGGTAGACCCACTGCTCACAGGTAGACCCACCGCTCACAGGTAGACTCACCACTCACAGGTAGACCCACCGCTCACAGGTAGACTCACCACTCACAGGTTGACCCACCGCTCACAGGTAGACTGAATGCTCACTGGTAGACACACCGCTCACAGGTAGACCCACAGCTCACAGGTAGACTGAACGCTCACTGGTAGACACACCGCTCACAGGTAGAGCCACCGCTTACAGGTAGACTGAATGCTGAGTTGTATACGCACCACAGGTAGACTCACCGCTCACAGGTAGACCCACCGCTCACAGGTAGACCCACCGCTCACAGGTAGACCCACTGCTCACAGGTAGACCCACTGCTCACAGGTAGACACACTGTTCACAGCTAGACTCATTGCTCACAGGTAGACCCACTGTTCACAGGTAGACCCACCGCTCACAGGTAGACCCACCGCTCACAGGTAGACTCACCGCTCACAGGTAGACCCACCGCTCACAGGTAGACCCACCGCTCACAGGTAGACTCACCACTCACAGGTAGACCCACTGCTCACAGGTAGACCCACCGCTCACAGGTAGACCCACTGTTCACAGGTAGACACATTGCTCATAGGTAGACCCACCGCTCACAGGTAGACCCACCGCTCACAGGTAGACCCACCGCTCACAGGTAGACCCACTGCTCACAGGTAGACTCAACTCTCACAGGTAGACCCACCGCTCACAGGTAGACCCACTGCTCACAGGTAGTCCCACCGCTCACAGGTAGAAGCACCGCTCACAGGTAGTCCCACCGCTCACAGGTGGACTCAATTCTCACAGGTAGACCCACAGCTCACAGGTAGTCCCACCGCTCACAGGCAGACGCACCGCTCACAGGTAGTCCCACCGCTCACAGGTAGACGCACCGCTCACAGGTAGTCCCACTGCTCACAGGTAGACCCACTGCTCACAGGTAGACCCACTGCTCACAGGTAGACGCTCCGCTCACAGGTGGACTCAATTCTCACAGGTAGACCCACTGAACACAGGTAGACTCAACGTTCACAGATAGACCCACAGCTCACAGGTAGACCCACCGCTCACAGGTAGTCCCACCGCTCCCAGGTAGACCCACTGCTCACAGGTAGACCCACTGCTAACAGGTAGACCCGCTGCTCACAGGTAGACCCAGTACTCACAGGTAGTCCCACCGCTCACAGGAAGACTCACCGCTCACAGGTAGACCCACAGCTCACAGGTAGACCCACCGCTCACAGGTAGAACCACTGCTCACAGGTAGACCCACCACTCACAGGTAGACCCACCGCTCACAGGTAGACCCACCGCTCACAGGTAGACCCACAGCTCACAGGTAGACCCACCGCTCACAGGTAGACCCACTGCTCACAGGTAGACCCACCGCTCACAGGTAGACCCACTGTTCACAGGTAGACACATTGCTCATAGGTAGACCCACCGCTCACAGGTAGACCCACCGCTCACAGGTAGACCCACCGCTCACAGGTAGACCCACTGCTCACAGGTAGACTCAACTCTCACAGGTAGACCCACCGCTCACAGGTAGACCCACTGCTCACAGGTAGTCCCACCGCTCACAGGTAGAAGCACCGCTCACAGGTAGTCCCACCGCTCACAGGTGGACTCAATTCTCACAGGTAGACCCACAGCTCACAGGTAGTCCCACCGCTCACAGGCAGACGCACCGCTCACAGGTAGTCCCACCGCTCACAGGTAGACGCACCGCTCACAGGTAGTCCCACTGCTCACAGGTAGACCCACTGCTCACAGGTAGACGCTCCGCTCACAGGTAGTCCCACTGCTCACAGGTAGACCCACTGCTCACAGGTAGACCCACTGCTCACAGGTAGACGCTCCGCTCACAGGTAGTCCCACCGCTCACAGGTAGTCCACCCGCTCACAGGTAGACCCACCGCTCACAGGTAGACCCACCGCTCACAGGTAGACACACTGCTCACAGGTAGACCCACTGCTCACAGGTAGACCAACTGTTCACAGGTAGACCCGCTGCTCACAGGTAGACCAACTGCTCACAGGTAGACCAACTGCTCACAGGTAGACTGACCATTCACAGGTAGACCCACAGTTCGCAGGTAGACCCACCGCTCAAAGGTAGACCCACTGCTCACAGGTAGAACCACCGCTCACAGGAAGGCTCACCGCTCACAGGTAGACCCACTGCTCACAGGTAGACCCACTGCTCACAGGTAGACCCACTGTTCACACGTAGAACCACTGCTCACAGGTAGACCCATCGCTCACAGGTAGACCCACCACTCACAGGTAGACCCACCTCTCACAGGCAGACCCAATGCTCACAGGTAGACCCATCGCTCACAGCTAGACCCACTGCTCACAGGTAGACCCACCTCTCACAGGCAGACCCAATGCTCACAGGTAGACCCACTGCTCACAGGCAGACCCAATGCTCACAGGTAGACCCACTGCTCACAGGTAGACCCACCGCTCACAGGTGTCCCACCGCTCACAGGTAGACCCACCGCTCACAGGTAGACCCACTGCTCCCAGGTAGACCCACCGCTCACAGGAGACCCACTGCTCACAGGTAGACCCACTGTTCATAGGTAGACTCAATGCTCACAGGTAGAACCACCGCTCACAGGTAGAACCACCGCTCACAGGTAGACCCACCGCTCACAGGTAGACCCACCGCTCACAGGTAGACCCACTGTTCACAGGTAGACCCACTGCTCACAGGTAGACCCACCGCTCACAGGTAGACCCACCGCTCACAGGTAGTCCCACCGCTCACAGGTAGACCCACCACTCACAGGTAGACCCACCGCTCAAAGGTAGACCCACTGCTCACAGGTAGGCCCACTGTTCATAGGTAGACTCGACGCTCACAGGTAGAACCACCGCTCACAGGTAGAACCACCGCTCACAGGTAGACCCACCGCTCACAGGTAGACCCACCGCTCACAGGTAGACCCACTGTTCACAGGTAGACCCACTGCTCACAGGTAGACCCACCACTCACAGGTAGACCCACCGCTCACAGGTAGTCCCACCGCTCACAGGTAGACCCACCACTCACAGGTAGACCCACCGCTCACAGGTAGACCAACTGCTCACAGGTAGACTGACCATTCACAGGTAGACCCACTGCTCGCAGGTAGGCCCACTGCTCACAGGTAGAACCACTGCTCACAGGTAGTCCCAATGCTCACAGGTAGACCCACTGCTCACAGGTAGACCCAGTACTCACAGGTAGACCCACCACTCACAGGTAAACCCACAGCTCACAGGTAGACCCACTGCTCACAGGTAGACCCACCGCTCACAGGTAGACCCACTGCTCACAGGTAGACCCACCGCTCACAGGTAGTCTCACCGCTCACAGGTAGACTCACCACTCACAGGTGGACCCACTGCTCACAGGTAGACTCACCACTCACAGGTGGACCCACCGCTCACAGGTGGACCCACTGCTCACAGGTAGACCCACCGCTCACAGGTAGACCCACCGCTCACAGGTAGACTCACCGCTCACAGGTAGACCCACCGCTCACAGGTAGACCCACCGCTCACAGGTAGACCCACCACTCACAGGTAGAACCACAGCTCACAGATAGACCCACTGCTCACAGGTAGACCCACTGCTCACAGGTAGACCCACCGCTCACAGGTAGACTCACCACTCACAGGTAGACCCACCGCTCACAGGTAGACTCACCACTCACAGGTTGACCCACCGCTCACAGGTAGACTGAATGCTCACTGGTAGACACACCGCTCACAGGTAGACCCACAGCTCACAGGTAGACTGAACGCTCACTGGTAGACACACCGCTCACAGGTAGAGCCACCGCTTACAGGTAGACTGAATGCTGAGTTGTATACGCACCACAGGTAGACTCACCGCTCACAGGTAGACCCACCGCTCACAGGTAGACCCACCGCTCACAGGTAGACCCACTGCTCACAGGTAGACCCACTGCTCACAGGTAGACACACTGTTCACAGCTAGACTCATTGCTCACAGGTAGACCCACTGTTCACAGGTAGACCCACTGCTCACAGGTAGACTCATTGCACACAGGTAGACCCACTGTTCACAGGTAGACCCACTGCTCACAGGTAAACTCATTGCTCACAGGTAGACCCACTGCTCACAGGTAGACTCATTGCTCACAGGTGGACCCACTGCTCACAGGTAGACCCACTGTTCACACGTAGAACCACTGCTCACAGGTAGATACAGCACTCACAGGTAGAATGACCGTTCATAGGTAGAATCACCGATCACAGGTAGAATGACCGATCACAGGTAGAATGACCGTTCACAGGTAGACACACATCTCACAGGTAAACTCACTGCTCACAGGCCGACCCACCGCTCACAAGTAGCCCTACCGCTCACAGGTGGACCAACCGCTCACAGGTAAACCCACTGCTCACAGGTAAACTCACCGCTCAAAGGTAGACCCACGTCGCACAGGTAGACCCACTGCTCACATGTAGACCCACTGTTCACAGGTAGACTCATTGCTCACAGGTAGACCCACTGTTCACAGGTAGACCCACTGCTCACAGGTAGACCCACCGCTCACAGGTAGACCCACCACTCACAGGTAGACCCACCTCTCACAGGCAGACCCAATGCTCACAGGTAGACCCACTGCTCACAGGCAGACCCAATGCTCACAGGTAGACCCACTGCTCACAGGTAGACCCACCACTCACAGGCAGACCCAATGCTCACATGTAGACCCACTGCTCACAGGTAGAACCACCGCTCACAGGAAGGCTCACCGCTCACAGGTAGACCCACTGCTCACAGGTAGACCCACTGCTCACAGGTAGACCCACTGTTCACACGTAGAACCACTGCTGACAGGTAGACCCATCGCTCACAGGTAGACCCACCACTCACAGGTAGACCCACCTCTCACAGGCAGACCCAATGCTCACAGGTAGACCCATCGCTCACAGCTAGACCCACTGCTCACAGGTAGACCCACCTCTCACAGGCAGACCCAATGCTCACAGGTAGACCCACTGCTCACAGGCAGACCCAATGCTCACAGGTAGACCCACTGCTCACAGGTAGACCCACCGCTCACAGGTGTCCCACCGCTCACAGGTAGACCCACCGCTCACAGGTAGACCCACTGCTCCCAGGTAGACCCACCGCTCACAGGAGACCCACTGCTCACAGGTAGACCCACTGTTCATAGGTAGACTCAACGCTCACAGGTAGAACCACCGCTCACAGGTAGAACCACCGCTCACAGGTAGACCCACCGCTCACAGGTAGACCCACCGCTCACAGGTAGACCCACTGTTCACAGGTAGACCCACTGCTCACAGGTAGACCCACCGCTCACAGGTAGACCCACCGCTCACAGGTAGTCCCACCGCTCACAGGTAGACCCACCACTCACAGGTAGACCCACCGCTCAAAGGTAGACCCACTGCTCACAGGTAGGCCCACTGTTCATAGGTAGACTCGACGCTCACAGGTAGAACCACCGCTCACAGGTAGAACCACCGCTCACAGGTAGACCCACCGCTTACAGGTAGACCCACCGCTCACAGGTAGACCCACTGTTCACAGGTAGACCCACTGCTCACAGGTAGACCCACCACTCACAGGTAGACCCACCGCTCACAGGTAGTCCCACCGCTCACAGGTAGACCCACCACTCACAGGTAGACCCACCGCTCACAGGTAGACCAACTGCTCACAGGTAGACTGACCATTCACAGGTAGACCCACTGCTCGCAGGTAGGCCCACTGCTCACAGGTAGAACCACTGCTCACAGGTAGTCCCAATGCTCACAGGTAGACCCACTGCTCACAGGTAGACCCAGTACTCACAGGTAGACCCACCACTCACAGGTAAACCCACAGCTCACAGGTAGACCCACTGCTCACAGGTAGACCCACCGCTCACAGGTAGACCCACTGCTCACAGGTAGACCCACCGCTCACAGGTAGACTCACCGCTCACAGGTAGACTCACCACTCACAGGTGGACCCACTGCTCACAGGTAGACTCACCACTCACAGGTGGACCCACCGCTCACAGGTGGACCCACTGCTCACAGGTAGACCCACCGCTCACAGGTAGACCCACCGCTCACAGGTAGACTCACCGCTCACAGGTAGACCCACCGCTCACAGGTAGACCCACCGCTCACAGGTAGACCCACCACTCACAGGTAGAACCACAGCTCACAGATAGACCCACTGCTCACAGGTAGACCCACTGCTCACAGGTAGACCCACCGCTCACAGGTAGACTCACCACTCACAGGTAGACCCACCGCTCACAGGTAGACTCACCACTCACAGGTTGACCCACCGCTCACAGGTAGACTGAATGCTCACTGGTAGACACACCGCTCACAGGTAGACCCACAGCTCACAGGTAGACTGAACGCTCACTGGTAGACACACCGCTCACAGGTAGAGCCACCGCTTACAGGTAGACTGAATGCTGAGTTGTATACGCACCACAGGTAGACTCACCGCTCACAGGTAGACCCACCGCTCACAGGTAGACCCACCGCTCACAGGTAGACCCACTGCTCACAGGTAGACCCACTGCTCACAGGTAGACACACTGTTCACAGCTAGACTCATTGCTCACAGGTAGACCCACTGTTCACAGGTAGACCCACTGCTCACAGGTAGACTCATTGCACACAGGTAGACCCACTGTTCACAGGTAGACCCACTGCTCACAGGTAAACTCATTGCTCACAGGTAGACCCACTGCTCACAGGTAGACTCATTGCTCACAGGTGGACCCACTGCTCACAGGTAGACCCACTGTTCACACGTAGAACCACTGCTCACAGGTAGATACAGCACTCACAGGTAGAATGACCGTTCATAGGTAGAATCACCGATCACAGGTAGAATGACCGATCACAGGTAGAATGACCGTTCACAGGTAGACACACATCTCACAGGTAAACTCACTGCTCACAGGCCGACCCACCGCTCACAAGTAGCCCTACCGCTCACAGGTGGACCAACCGCTCACAGGTAAACCCACTGCTCACAGGTAAACTCACCGCTCAAAGGTAGACCCACGTCGCACAGGTAGACCCACTGCTCACATGTAGACCCACTGTTCACAGGTAGACTCATTGCTCACAGGTAGACCCACTGTTCACAGGTAGACCCACTGCTCACAGGTAGACCCACCGCTCACAGGTAGACCCACCACTCACAGGTAGACCCACCTCTCACAGGCAGACCCAATGCTCACAGGTAGACCCACTGCTCACAGGCAGACCCAATGCTCACAGGTAGACCCACTGCTCACAGGTAGACCCACCACTCACAGGCAGACCCAATGCTCACATGTAGACCCACTGCTCACAGGTAGAACCACCGCTCACAGGAAGGCTCACCGCTCACAGGTAGACCCACTGCTCACAGGTAGACCCACTGCTCACAGGTAGACCCACTGTTCACACGTAGAACCACTGCTCACAGGTAGACCCATCGCTCACAGGTAGACCCACCACTCACAGGTAGACCCACCTCTCACAGGCAGACCCAATGCTCACAGGTAGACCCATCGCTCACAGCTAGACCCACTGCTCACAGGTAGACCCACCTCTCACAGGCAGACCCAATGCTCACAGGTAGACCCACTGCTCACAGGCAGACCCAATGCTCACAGGTAGACCCACTGCTCACAGGTAGACCCACCGCTCACAGGTGTCCCACCGCTCACAGGTAGACCCACCGCTCACAGGTAGACCCACTGCTCCCAGGTAGACCCACCGCTCACAGGAGACCCACTGCTCACAGGTAGACCCACCGCTCACAGGTAGACCCACCGCTCACAGGAGACCCACTGCTCACAGGTAGACCCACCGCTCACAGGTAGACCCACTGTTCACACGTAGAACCACTGCTCACAGGTAGACTCAGCACTCACAGGTAGAATGACCGATCACATGTAGAATGTCCGATCACAGGTAGAATGACTGATCACAGGTAGACACACATCTCACAGTTAGATCCACCACTTACAGTTAGACCAATGCTTACAGGTAGACTGACTGCTGACAGGTAGATCCACTATTCATATGTAGACTGAGTGCTCACAAGTATACCCATTGCTCACAGTTAGACTGAATGCTCGGAGGTTGACCCACCCGCCCACAGGCAGAATCACCGCTCACAGGTAGACTCGCTGATAACAGGTAGCCCCACTCCTCACAGGTAGACTGACCCCTAATAGGTAGAACCACAGTTCACAGGTAAACCCACTGCTCACAGGTAGACTGAATGCTAACAGGTAGACACACCCCTCAAAGGTAGACCCACTTCGCAAAGGTAGAATGACCGCACACAGTTAGACCCACTGCTCACAGGTAGACTCACCGCTCGCAGGTAGACCCACTTCGCACAGGTTGACCCACTGCTCACAGGTAGACTCACCGCACACAGGAAGACACACTGCTCACAGGTAGACCCACTGCTCATTGGTAAACCCACCGCTCACAGGTAGACCCATCGCTCACAGGTACACCCACCACTCACAGGTAGACCCACCGCTCACAGGTAGACTCACCGCTCACAGATAGACCCACCGCTCACAGGTAGACCCACCGCTCACAGGTAGACCAACCGCTCACAGGTAGACCCACCGCTCACAGGTAGACCCACCGCTCAGAGGTAGACCCACCGCTCACAGGTAGACCCACCGCTCACAGGTAGACCAACCGCTCACAGGTAGACCCACCGCTCACAGGTAGACCCACTGCTCACAGGTAGATCCACCGCTCACAGGTACACTCACCGCTCACAGGTAGACCCACTGTTCACAGGTGGACCCACTGTTCACAGGTAGACCCACTGCTCACAGGTAGACCCACTGCTCACAGGTAGACCCACTGCTCACAGGTAGACTCACTGCTCACAGGTAGACTCACTGCTCACAAGTAGACCCACTGCTCACAGGTAGACCCACTGCTCACAGGTAGACCCAGTGCTAACAGGTAGACCCATTGCTCACAGGTAGACCAACTGCTCACATGTTGACCCACTGCTCACAGTTAGACCCACTGCTCACAGGTAGACCCTTTGCTCACAGGTAGACCAACTGCTCACATGTTGACCCACTGTTCACAGGTAGACCCACCTCTCAGAGGTAGACCCACTACTCACAGGTAGACTCACCACTCACAGGTGGACCCACCGCTCACAGGTGGACCCACTGCTCACAGGTGGACCCACCATTCACAGGTAGACCCACCGCTCACAGGTAGACTCACCGCTCACAGGTAGACCCACCGCTCACAGGTAGACCCACTGCTCACAGGTAGACCCACCACTCTCAGGTAGAACCACAGCTCACAGATAGACCCACCGCTCACAGGTAGACCCACCGCTCACAGGTAGACTCACCACTCACAGGTAGACCCACTGCTCACAGGTAGACCCACTGCTCACAGGTTGACCCACCGCTCACAGGTAGACTGAATGCTCACTGGTAGACACACCACTCACAGGTAGACCCACTGCTCACAGGTAGACCCACTGCTCACAGGTAGACCCACAGCTCACAGGTAGACTGAACGCTCACTGGTAGACACACCGCTCACAGGTAGACCCACCGCTCACAGGTAGACTGAATGCTGACAGCTAGAGCCAGTGCTCACAGGTAGACCCACCGATCACCGGCAGAGCCACTGCTAACAAGTAGACTGAATGCTCAGTTGTATACGCACCACTTACAGCTAGACCCACTGCTCACAGGTGGACCCACGGTCGCAAGTAGATTGAATGCTCACAGGTAGGCCCATGGCTCACAGATAGACCCACCTCTCACGGGTAGACCCTTTGCTCACAGTGAGACCCACCGCTCACAGGTAGACCCACTGCTCACCGGTAGACCCACCGCTCACAGGTAGACCCACCGCTCACAGGTAGACCCACTGCTCACAGGTAGACCCACCGCTCACAGGTAGACCCACTGCTCACAGGTAGACCCACCACTCAAAGGTAGACCCACTGCTCACAGTTAGACCCACTGCTCACAAGTAGACCCACTGCTCACAGGTAGACCCACTGCTCACAGGTAGACCCTTTGCTCACAGGTAGACCCACTGCTCACAGGTAGACCCACTGCTCACAGGTAGACTGAACACTTACAGGTAGAACTACTGCTCACAGGTCAACTCACCGCTCACAGGTAGACCCAATGCTCACAGGTAGACCCGCTGCTCACAGGTAGACCCACTGCTCACAGGTAGACTCACTGCTCACAGGTCAACTCACCGCTCACAGGCAGACCCACCACTCACAGATAGACCATTTGCTCACAGGTAGTCCCACTGCTCACAGGTAGACCCACTGCTCACAGGTAGACCCTTTGCTCACAGGTAGACTGAACACTTACAGGTAGAACTACTGCTCACAGGTCAACTCACCGCTCACAGGTAGACCCACTGCTCACAGGTAGACCCACTGCTCACAGGTAGACCCACTGCTCACAGGTAGACTCACTGCTCACAGGTAGACCCACAGCTCACAGGTATACCCACCTCTCACAGGTAGACCCTTTGCTCACAGGTAGACCCACCTCTCAGAGGTAGACCCACTGCTCACAGGTAGACTCACCACTCACAGGTAGACCCACCGCTCACAGGTAGACCCACTGCTCACAGGTAGACCCACCGTTCACAGGTAGACCCACCGCTCACAGGTAGACCCACTGCTCACAGGTAGACCCACTGCTCACAGGTAGACCCACAGCTCACAGGTAGACCCACCTCTCACAGGTAGACCCACCTCTCACAGGTAGACCCACTGCTCACAGGTAGACCCACCGCTCACAGGTAGACCCACCGCTCACAGGTAGACTCACCACTCACAGGTAGACCCATCGCTCACAGGTAGACCCACCGCTCACAGGTAGACCCATCGCTCACAGGTAGTCCCACTGCTCACAGGTAGACCCACTGCTCACAGGTAGACCCTTTGCTCACAGGTAGACTGAACACTTACAGGTAGAACTACTGCTCACAGGTCAACTCACCGCTCACAGGTAGACCCACTGCTCACAGGTAGACTCACTGCTCACAGGTCAACTCACCGCTCACAGGTAGACCCACTGCTCACAGGTAGACCCACTGCTCACAGGTAGACTCACTGCTCACAGGTAGACCCACAGCTCACAGGTAGACCCACTGCTCACAGGTAGACCCACCGCTCACAGGTAGACCCACCGCTCACAGGTAGACTCACCGCTCACAGGTAGACCCACCGCTCACAGGTAGACCCACCGCTCACAGGTAGACCCACCACTCACTGGTAGAACCACAGCTCACAGATAGACCCACTGCTCACAGGTAGACCCACCGCTCACAGGTAGACTCACCACTCACAGGTAGACCCACCGCTCACAGGTAGACTCACCACTCACAGGTTGACCCACCGCTCACAGGTAGACTGAATGCTCACTGGTAGACACACCGCTCACAGGTAGACCCACAGCTCACAGGTAGACTGAACGCTCACTGGTAGACACACCGCTCACAGGTAGAGCCACCGCTTACAGGTAGACTGAATGCTGAGTTGTGTACGCACCACAGGTAGACTCACTGCTCACAGGTAGACCCACCGCTCACAGGTAGACCCACCGCTCACAGGTAGACCCACTGCTTACAGGTAGACCCACTGCTCACAGGTAGACCCACTGTTCACAGGTAGACTCATTGCT
Source organism: Squalus acanthias (assembly GCA_030390025.1). Lineage (NCBI taxonomy): Eukaryota > Metazoa > Chordata > Chondrichthyes > Squaliformes > Squalidae > Squalus > Squalus acanthias. Next base: position 120,763,311 of record CM059427.1, on the reverse strand, counting down.
CACAGGTAGACCCACTGTTCACAGGTAGACCCACTGCTCACAGGTAGACTCATTGCACACAGGTAGACCCACTGTTCACAGGTAGACTCATTGCTCACAGGTGGACCCACTGCTCACAGGTAGACCCACTGTTCACACGTAGAACCACTGCTCACAGGTAGATACAGCACTCACAGGTAGAATGACCGTTCATAGGTAGAATCACCGATCACAGGTAGAATGACCGATCACAGGTAGAATGACCGTTCACAGGTAGACACACATCTCACAGGTAAACTCACTGCTCACAGGCCGACCCACCGCTCACAAGTAGCCCTACCGCTCACAGGTGGACCAACCGCTCACAGGTAAACCCACTGCTCACAGGTAAACTCACCGCTCAAAGGTAGACCCACGTCGCACAGGTAGACCCACTGCTCACATGTAGACCCACTGTTCACAGGTAGACTCATTGCTCACAGGTAGACCCACTGTTCACAGGTAGACCCACTGCTCACAGGTAGACCCACCGCTCACAGGTAGACCCACCACTCACAGGTAGACCCACCTCTCACAGGCAGACCCAATGCTCACAGGTAGACCCACTGCTCACAGGCAGACCCAATGCTCACAGGTAGACCCACTGCTCACAGGTAGACCCACCGCTCACAGGCAGACCCAATGCTCACATGTAGACCCACTGCTCACAGGTAGACCCACCGCTCACAGGTAGAACCACCGCTCACAGGAAGGCTCACCGCTCACAGGTAGACCCACTGCTCACAGGTAGACCCACTGCTCACAGGTAGACCCACTGTTCACACGTAGAACCACTGCTCACAGGTAGACCCATCGCTCACAGGTAGACCCACCACTCACAGGTAGACCCACCTCTCACAGGCAGACCCAATGCTCACAGGTAGACCCATCGCTCACAGCTAGACCCACTGCTCACAGGTAGACCCACCTCTCACAGGCAGACCCAATGCTCACAGGTAGACCCACTGCTCACAGGCAGACCCAATGCTCACAGGTAGACCCACTGCTCACAGGTAGACCCACCGCTCACAGGTAGTCCCACCGCTCACAGGTAGACCCACCGCTCACAGGTAGACCCACTGCTCCCAGGTAGACCCACCGCTCACAGGAGACCCACTGCTCACAGGTAGACCCACCGCTCACAGGTAGACCCACCGCTCACAGGAGACCCACTGCTCACAGGTAGACCCACCGCTCACAGGTAGACCCACTGTTCACACGTAGAACCACTGCTCACAGGTAGACTCAGCACTCACAGGTAGAATGACCGATCACATGTAGAATGTCCGATCACAGGTAGAATGACTGATCACAGGTAGACACACATCTCACAGTTAGATCCACCACTTACAGTTAGACCAATGCTTACAGGTAGACTGACTGCTGACAGGTAGATCCACTATTCATATGTAGACTGAGTGCTCACAAGTATACCCATTGCTCACAGTTAGACTGAATGCTCGGAGGTTGACCCACCCGCCCACAGGCAGAATCACCGCTCACAGGTAGACTCGCTGATAACAGGTAGCCCCACTCCTCACAGGTAGACTGACCCCTAATAGGTAGAACCACAGTTCACAGGTAGACCCACCGCTCACAGGTAGACTCACCACTCACAGGTAGACCCATCGCTCACAGGTAGACCCACCGCTCACAGGTAGACCCATCGCTCACAGGTAGTCCCACTGCTCACAGGTAGACCCACTGCTCACAGGTAGACCCTTTGCTCACAGGTAGACTGAACACTTACAGGTAGAACTACTGCTCACAGGTCAACTCACCGCTCACAGGTAGACCCACTGCTCACAGGTAGACTCACTGCTCACAGGTCAACTCACCGCTCACAGGTAGACCCACTGCTCACAGGTAGACCCACTGCTCACAGGTAGACTCACTGCTCACAGGTAGACCCACAGCTCACAGGTGGACCCACTGCTCACAGGTAGACCCACCGCTCACAGGTAGACCCACCGCTCACAGGTAGACTCACCGCTCACAGGTAGACCCACCGCTCACAGGTAGACCCACCGCTCACAGGTAGACCCACCACTCACTGGTAGAACCACAGCTCACAGATAGACCCACTGCTCACAGGTAGACCCACCGCTCACAGGTAGACTCACCACTCACAGGTAGACCCACCGCTCACAGGTAGACTCACCACTCACAGGTTGACCCACCGCTCACAGGTAGACTGAATGCTCACTGGTAGACACACCGCTCACAGGTAGACCCACAGCTCACAGGTAGACTGAACGCTCACTGGTAGACACACCGCTCACAGGTAGAGCCACCGCTTACAGGTAGACTGAATGCTGAGTTGTGTACGCACCACAGGTAGACTCACTGCTCACAGGTAGACCCACCGCTCACAGGTAGACCCACCGCTCACAGGTAGACCCACTGCTCACAGGTAGACCCACTGCTCACAGGTAGACCCACTGTTCACAGGTAGACTCATTGCTCACAGGTAGACCCACTGTTCACAGGTAGACCCACTGCTCACAGGTAGACTCATTGCACACAGGTAGACCCACTGTTCACAGGTAGACTCATTGCTCACAGGTGGACCCACTGCTCACAGGTAGACCCACTGTTCACACGTAGAACCACTGCTCACAGGTAGATACAGCACTCACAGGTAGAATGACCGTTCATAGGTAGAATCACCGATCACAGGTAGAATGACCGATCACAGGTAGAATGACCGTTCACAGGTAGACACACATCTCACAGGTAAACTCACTGCTCACAGGCCGACCCACCGCTCACAAGTAGCCCTACCGCTCACAGGTGGACCAACCGCTCACAGGTAAACCCACTGCTCACAGGTAAACTCACCGCTCAAAGGTAGACCCACGTCGCACAGGTAGACCCACTGCTCACATGTAGACCCACTGTTCACAGGTAGACTCATTGCTCACAGGTAGACCCACTGTTCACAGGTAGACCCACTGCTCACAGGTAGACCCACCGCTCACAGGTAGACCCACCACTCACAGGTAGACCCACCTCTCACAGGCAGACCCAATGCTCACAGGTAGACCCACTGCTCACAGGCAGACCCAATGCTCACAGGTAGACCCACTGCTCACAGGTAGACCCACCGCTCACAGGTAGACCCAATGCTCACATGTAGACCCACTGCTCACAGGTAGACCCACCGCTCACAGGTAGAACCACCGCTCACAGGAAGGCTCACCGCTCACAGGTAGACCCACTGCTCACAGGTAGACCCACTGCTCACAGGTAGACCCACTGTTCACACGTAGAACCACTGCTCACAGGTAGACCCATCGCTCACAGGTAGACCCACCACTCACAGGTAGACCCACCTCTCACAGGCAGACCCAATGCTCACAGGTAGACCCATCGCTCACAGCTAGACCCACTGCTCACAGGTAGACCCACCTCTCACAGGCAGACCCAATGCTCACAGGTAGACCCACTGCTCACAGGCAGACCCAATGCTCACAGGTAGACCCACTGCTCACAGGTAGACCCACCGCTCACAGGTAGTCCCACCGCTCACAGGTAGACCCACCGCTCACAGGTAGACCCACTGCTCCCAGGTAGACCCACCGCTCACAGGAGACCCACTGCTCACAGGTAGACCCACCGCTCACAGGTAGACCCACCGCTCACAGGAGACCCACTGCTCACAGGTAGACCCACTGCTCCCAGGTAGACCCACCGCTCACAGGAGACCCACTGCTCACAGGTAGACCCACCGCTCACAGGTAGACCCACCGCTCACAGGAGACCCACTGCTCACAGGTAGACCCACCGCTCACAGGTAGACCCACTGTTCACACGTAGAACCACTGCTCACAGGTAGACTCAGCACTCACAGGTAGAATGACCGATCACATGTAGAATGTCCGATCACAGGTAGAATGACTGATTACAGGTAGACACACATCTCACAGTTAGATCCACCACTTACAGTTAGACCAATGCTTACAGGTAGACTGACTGCTGACAGGTAGATCCACTATTCATATGTAGACTGAGTGCTCACAAGTATACCCATTGCTCACAGTTAGACTGAATGCTCGGAGGTTGACCCACCCGCCCACAGGCAGAATCACCGCTCACAGGTAGACTCGCTGATAACAGGTAGCCCCACTCCTCACAGGTAGACTGACCCCTAATAGGTAGAACCACAGTTCACAGGTAAACCCACTGCTCACAGGTAGACTGAATGCTAACAGGTAGACACACCGCTCAAAGGTAGACCCACTTCGCAAAGGTAGAATGACCGCACACAGTTAGACCCACTGCTCACAGGTAGACTCACCGCTCGCAGGTAGACCCACTTCGCACAGGTTGACCCACTGCTCACAGGTAGACTCACCGCACACAGGAAGACACACTGCTCACAGGTAGACCCACTGCTCATTGGTAAACCCACCGCTCACAGGTAGACCCATCGCTCACAGGTACACCCACCACTCACAGGTAGACCCACCGCTCACAGGTAGACTCACCGCTCACAGATAGACCCACCGCTCACAGGTAGACCCACCGCTCACAGGTAGACCAACCGCTCACAGGTAGACCCACCGCTCACAGGTAGACCCACCGCTCAGAGGTAGACCCACCGCTCACAGGTAGACCCACCGCTCACAGGTAGACCAACCGCTCACAGGTAGACCCACCGCTCACAGGTAGACCCACTGCTCACAGGTAGATCCACCGCTCACAGGTACACTCATCGCTCACAGGTAGACCCACTGTTCACAGGTGGACCCACTGTTCACAGGTAGACCCACCGCTCACAGGTAGACCCACAGCTCACAGGTGGACCCACTGCTCACAGGTAGACCCACTGCTCACAGGTAGACTCACTGCTCACAGGTAGACTCACTGCTCACAGGTAGACCCACTGCTCACAGGTAGACCCACTGCTCACAGGTAGACCCAGTGCTAACAGGTAGACCCATTGCTCACAGGTAGACCAACTGCTCACATGTTGACCCACTGCTCACAGTTAGACCCACTGCTCACAGGTAGACCCTTTGCTCACAGGTAGACCAACTGCTCACATGTTGACCCACTGTTCACAGGTAGACCCACCTCTCAGAGGTAGACCCACTACTCACAGGTAGACTCACCACTCACAGGTGGACCCACCGCTCACAGGTGGACCCACTGCTCACAGGTGGACCCACCATTGACAGGTAGACCCACCGCTCACAGGTAGACTCACCACTCACAGGTAGACCCACCGCTCACAGGTAGACTCACCGCTCACAGGTAGACCCACCGCTCACAGGTAGACCCACTGCTCACAGGTAGACCCACCACTCACAGGTAGAACCACAGCTCACAGATGGACCCACCGCTCACAGGTAGACCCACCGCTCACAGGTAGACTCACCACTCACAGGTAGACCCACTGCTCACAGGTAGACCCACTGCTCACAGGTTGACCCACCGCTCACAGGTAGACTGAATGCTCACTGGTAGACACACCACTCACAGGTAGACCCACTGCTCACAGGTAGACCCACTGCTCACAGGTAGACCCACAGCTCACAGGTAGACTGAACGCTCACTGGTAGACACACCGCTCACAGGTAGACCCACCGCTCACAGGTAGACCCATTGCTCACAGGTAGACCCACAGCTCACAGGTAGACCCACCTCTCACAGGTAGACCCACCTCTCACAGGTAGACCCACTGCTCACAGGTAGACCCACCGCTCACAGGTAGACCCACCGCTCACAGGTAGACTCACCACTCACAGGTAGACCCATCGCTCACAGGTAGACCCACCGCTCACAGGTAGACCCATCGCTCACAGGTAGTCCCACTGCTCACAGGTAGACCCACTGCTCACAGGTAGACCCTTTGCTCACAGGTAGACTGAACACTTACAGGTAGAACTACTGCTCACAGGTCAACTCACCGCTCACAGGTAGACCCACTGCTCACAGGTAGACTCACTGCTCACAGGTCAACTCACCGCTCACAGGTAGACCCACTGCTCACAGGTAGACCCACTGCTCACAGGTAGACTCACTGCTCACAGGTAGACCCACAGCTCACAGGTGGACCCACTGCTCACAGGTAGACCCACCGCTCACAGGTAGACCCACCGCTCACAGGTAGACTCACCGCTCACAGGTAGACCCACCGCTCACAGGTAGACCCACCGCTCACAGGTAGACCCACCACTCACTGGTAGAACCACAGCTCACAGATAGACCCACTGCTCACAGGTAGACCCACCGCTCACAGGTAGACTCACCACTCACAGGTAGACCCACCGCTCACAGGTAGACTCACCACTCACAGGTTGACCCACCGCTCACAGGTAGACTGAATGCTCACTGGTAGACACACCGCTCACAGGTAGACCCACAGCTCACAGGTAGACTGAACGCTCACTGGTAGACACACCGCTCACAGGTAGAGCCACCGCTTACAGGTAGACTGAATGCTGAGTTGTGTACGCACCACAGGTAGACTCACTGCTCACAGGTAGACCCACCGCTCACAGGTAGACCCACCGCTCACAGGTAGACCCACTGCTCACAGGTAGACCCACTGCTCACAGGTAGACCCACTGTTCACAGGTAGACTCATTGCTCACAGGTAGACCCACTGTTCACAGGTAGACCCACTGCTCACAGGTAGACTCATTGCACACAGGTAGACCCACTGTTCACAGGTAGACTCATTGCTCACAGGTGGACCCACTGCTCACAGGTAGACCCACTGTTCACACGTAGAACCACTGCTCACAGGTAGATACAGCACTCACAGGTAGAATGACCGTTCATAGGTAGAATCACCGATCACAGGTAGAATGACCGATCACAGGTAGAATGACCGTTCACAGGTAGACACACATCTCACAGGTAAACTCACTGCTCACAGGCCGACCCACCGCTCACAAGTAGCCCTACCGCTCACAGGTGGACCAACCGCTCACAGGTAAACCCACTGCTCACAGGTAAACTCACCGCTCAAAGGTAGACCCACGTCGCACAGGTAGACCCACTGCTCACATGTAGACCCACTGTTCACAGGTAGACTCATTGCTCACAGGTAGACCCACTGTTCACAGGTAGACCCACTGCTCACAGGTAGACCCACCGCTCACAGGTAGACCCACCACTCACAGGTAGACCCACCTCTCACAGGCAGACCCAATGCTCACAGGTAGACCCACTGCTCACAGGCAGACCCAATGCTCACAGGTAGACCCACTGCTCACAGGTAGACCCACCGCTCACAGGCAGACCCAATGCTCACATGTAGACCCACTGCTCACAGGTAGACCCACCGCTCACAGGTAGAACCACCGCTCACAGGAAGGCTCACCGCTCACAGGTAGACCCACTGCTCACAGGTAGACCCACTGCTCACAGGTAGACCCACTGTTCACACGTAGAACCACTGCTCACAGGTAGACCCATCGCTCACAGGTAGACCCACCACTCACAGGTAGACCCACCTCTCACAGGCAGACCCAATGCTCACAGGTAGACCCATCGCTCACAGCTAGACCCACTGCTCACAGGTAGACCCACCTCTCACAGGCAGACCCAATGCTCACAGGTAGACCCACTGCTCACAGGCAGACCCAATGCTCACAGGTAGACCCACTGCTCACAGGTAGACCCACCGCTCACAGGTAGTCCCACCGCTCACAGGTAGACCCACCGCTCACAGGTAGACCCACTGCTCCCAGGTAGACCCACCGCTCACAGGAGACCCACTGCTCACAGGTAGACCCACCGCTCACAGGTAGACCCACCGCTCACAGGAGACCCACTGCTCACAGGTAGACCCACCGCTCACAGGTAGACCCACTGTTCACACGTAGAACCACTGCTCACAGGTAGACTCAGCACTCACAGGTAGAATGACCGATCACATGTAGAATGTCCGATCACAGGTAGAATGACTGATCACAGGTAGACACACATCTCACAGTTAGATCCACCACTTACAGTTAGACCAATGCTTACAGGTAGACTGACTGCTGACAGGTAGATCCACTATTCATATGTAGACTGAGTGCTCACAAGTATACCCATTGCTCACAGTTAGACTGAATGCTCGGAGGTTGACCCACCCGCCCACAGGCAGAATCACCGCTCACAGGTAGACTCGCTGATAACAGGTAGCCCCACTCCTCACAGGTAGACTGACCCCTAATAGGTAGAACCACAGTTCACAGGTAGACCCACCGCTCACAGGTAGACCCACCGCTCACAGGTAGACTCACCACTCACAGGTAGACCCATCGCTCACAGGTAGACTCACCACTCACAGGTAGACCCATCGCTCACAGGTCAACTCACCGCTCACAGGTAGACCCACTGCTCACAGGTAGACCCACTGCTCACAGGTAGACTCACTGCTCACAGGTAGACCCACAGCTCACAGGTGGACCCACTGCTCACAGGTAGACCCACCGCTCACAGGTAGACCCACCGCTCACAGGTAGACTCACCGCTCACAGGTAGACCCACCGCTCACAGGTAGACCCACCGCTCACAGGTAGACCCACCACTCACTGGTAGAACCACAGCTCACAGATAGACCCACTGCTCACAGGTAGACCCACCGCTCACAGGTAGACTCACCACTCACAGGTAGACCCACCGCTCACAGGTAGACTCACCACTCACAGGTTGACCCACCGCTCACAGGTAGACTGAATGCTCACTGGTAGACACACCGCTCACAGGTAGACCCACAGCTCACAGGTAGACTGAACGCTCACTGGTAGACACACCGCTCACAGGTAGAGCCACCGCTTACAGGTAGACTGAATGCTGAGTTGTGTACGCACCACAGGTAGACTCACTGCTCACAGGTAGACCCACCGCTCACAGGTAGACCCACCGCTCACAGGTAGACCCACTGCTCACAGGTAGACCCACTGCTCACAGGTAGACCCACTGTTCACAGGTAGACTCATTGCTCACAGGTAGACCCACTGTTCACAGGTAGACCCACTGCTCACAGGTAGACTCATTGCACACAGGTAGACCCACTGTTCACAGGTAGACTCATTGCTCACAGGTGGACCCACTGCTCACAGGTAGACCCACTGTTCACACGTAGAACCACTGCTCACAGGTAGATACAGCACTCACAGGTAGAATGACCGTTCATAGGTAGAATCACCGATCACAGGTAGAATGACCGATCACAGGTAGAATGACCGTTCACAGGTAGACACACATCTCACAGGTAAACTCACTGCTCACAGGCCGACCCACCGCTCACAAGTAGCCCTACCGCTCACAGGTGGACCAACCGCTCACAGGTAAACCCACTGCTCACAGGTAAACTCACCGCTCAAAGGTAGACCCACGTCGCACAGGTAGACCCACTGCTCACATGTAGACCCACTGTTCACAGGTAGACTCATTGCTCACAGGTAGACCCACTGTTCACAGGTAGACCCACTGCTCACAGGTAGACCCACCGCTCACAGGTAGACCCACCACTCACAGGTAGACCCACCTCTCACAGGCAGACCCAATGCTCACAGGTAGACCCACTGCTCACAGGCAGACCCAATGCTCACAGGTAGACCCACTGCTCACAGGTAGACCCACCGCTCACAGGCAGACCCAATGCTCACATGTAGACCCACTGCTCACAGGTAGACCCACCGCTCACAGGTAGAACCACCGCTCACAGGAAGGCTCACCGCTCACAGGTAGACCCACTGCTCACAGGTAGACCCACTGTTCACAGGTAGACTCATTGCTCACAGGTAGACCCACTGTTCACAGGTAGACCCACTGCTCACAGGTAGACTCATTGCACACAGGTAGACCCACTGTTCACAGGTAGACTCATTGCTCACAGGTGGACCCACTGCTCACAGGTAGACCCACTGTTCACACGTAGAACCACTGCTCACAGGTAGATACAGCACTCACAGGTAGAATGACCGTTCATAGGTAGAATCACCGATCACAGGTAGAATGACCGATCACAGGTAGAATGACCGTTCACAGGTAGACACACATCTCACAGGTAAACTCATTGCTCACAGGCCGACCCACCGCTCACAAGTAGCCCTACCGCTCACAGGTGGACCAACCGCTCACAGGTAAACCCACTGCTCACAGGTAAACTCACCGCTCAAAGGTAGACCCACGTCGCACAGGTAGACCCACTGCTCACATGTAGACCCACTGTTCACAGGTAGACTCATTGCTCACAGGTAGACCCACTGTTCACAGGTAGACCCACTGCTCACAGGTAGACCCACCGCTCACAGGTAGACCCACCACTCACAGGTAGACCCACCTCTCACAGGCAGACCCAATGCTCACAGGTAGACCCACTGCTCACAGGCAGACCCAATGCTCACAGGTAGACCCACTGCTCACAGGTAGACCCACCGCTCACAGGCAGACCCAATGCTCACATGTAGACCCACTGCTCACAGGTAGACCCACCGCTCACAGGTAGAACCACCGCTCACAGGAAGGCTCACCGCTCACAGGTAGACCCACTGCTCACAGGTAGACCCACTGCTCACAGGTAGACCCACTGTTCACACGTAGAACCACTGCTCACAGGTAGACCCATCGCTCACAGGTAGACCCACCACTCACAGGTAGACCCACCTCTCACAGGCAGACCCAATGCTCACAGGTAGACCCATCGCTCACAGCTAGACCCACTGCTCACAGGTAGACCCACCTCTCACAGGCAGACCCAATGCTCACAGGTAGACCCACTGCTCACAGGCAGACCCAATGCTCACAGGTAGACCCACTGCTCACAGGTAGACCCACCGCTCACAGGTAGTCCCACCGCTCACAGGTAGACCCACCGCTCACAGGTAGACCCACTGCTCCCAGGTAGACCCACCGCTCACAGGAGACCCACTGCTCACAGGTAGACCCACCGCTCACAGATAGACCCACCGCTCACAGGTAGACCCACCGCTCACAGGTAGACCAACCGCTCACAGGTAGACCCACCGCTCACAGGTAGACCCACCGCTCAGAGGTAGACCCACCGCTCACAGGTAGACCCACCGCTCACAGGTAGACCAACCGCTCACAGGTAGACCCACCGCTCACAGGTAGACCCACTGCTCACAGGTAGATCCACCGCTCACAGGTACACTCATCGCTCACAGGTAGACCCACTGTTCACAGGTGGACCCACTGTTCACAGGTAGACCCACCGCTCACAGGTAGACCCACAGCTCACAGGTGGACCCACTGCTCACAGGTAGACCCACTGCTCACAGGTAGACTCACTGCTCACAGGTAGACTCACTGCTCACAGGTAGACCCACTGCTCACAGGTAGACCCACTGCTCACAGGTAGACCCAGTGCTAACAGGTAGACCCATTGCTCACAGGTAGACCAACTGCTCACATGTTGACCCACTGCTCACAGTTAGACCCACTGCTCACAGGTAGACCCTTTGCTCACAGGTAGACCAACTGCTCACATGTTGACCCACTGTTCACAGGTAGACCCACCTCTCAGAGGTAGACCCACTACTCACAGGTAGACTCACCACTCACAGGTGGACCCACCGCTCACAGGTGGACCCACTGCTCACAGGTGGACCCACCATTGACAGGTAGACCCACCGCTCACAGGTAGACTCACCACTCACAGGTAGACCCACCGCTCACAGGTAGACTCACCGCTCACAGGTAGACCCACCGCTCACAGGTAGACCCACTGCTCACAGGTAGACCCACCACTCACAGGTAGAACCACAGCTCACAGATGGACCCACCGCTCACAGGTAGACCCACCGCTCACAGGTAGACTCACCACTCACAGGTAGACCCACTGCTCACAGGTAGACCCACTGCTCACAGGTTGACCCACCGCTCACAGGTAGACTGAATGCTCACTGGTAGACACACCACTCACAGGTAGACCCACTGCTCACAGGTAGACCCACTGCTCACAGGTAGACCCACAGCTCACAGGTAGACTGAACGCTCACTGGTAGACACACCGCTCACAGGTAGACCCACCGCTCACAGGTAGACCCATTGCTCACAGGTAGACCCACAGCTCACAGGTAGACCCACCTCTCACAGGTAGACCCACCTCTCACAGGTAGACCCACTGCTCACAGGTAGACCCACCGCTCACAGGTAGACCCACCGCTCACAGGTAGACTCACCACTCACAGGTAGACCCATCGCTCACAGGTAGACCCACCGCTCACAGGTAGACCCATCGCTCACAGGTAGTCCCACTGCTCACAGGTAGACCCACTGCTCACAGGTAGACCCTTTGCTCACAGGTAGACTGAACACTTACAGGTAGAACTACTGCTCACAGGTCAACTCACCGCTCACAGGTAGACCCACTGCTCACAGGTAGACTCACTGCTCACAGGTCAACTCACCGCTCACAGGTAGACCCACTGCTCACAGGTAGACCCACTGCTCACAGGTAGACTCACTGCTCACAGGTAGACCCACAGCTCACAGGTGGACCCACTGCTCACAGGTAGACCCACCGCTCACAGGTAGACCCACCGCTCACAGGTAGACTCACCGCTCACAGGTAGACCCACCGCTCACAGGTAGACCCACCGCTCACAGGTAGACCCACCACTCACTGGTAGAACCACAGCTCACAGATAGACCCACTGCTCACAGGTAGACCCACCGCTCACAGGTAGACTCACCACTCACAGGTAGACCCACCGCTCACAGGTAGACTCACCACTCACAGGTTGACCCACCGCTCACAGGTAGACTGAATGCTCACTGGTAGACACACCGCTCACAGGTAGACCCACAGCTCACAGGTAGACTGAACGCTCACTGGTAGACACACCGCTCACAGGTAGAGCCACCGCTTACAGGTAGACTGAATGCTGAGTTGTGTACGCACCACAGGTAGACTCACTGCTCACAGGTAGACCCACCGCTCACAGGTAGACCCACCGCTCACAGGTAGACCCACTGCTCACAGGTAGACCCACTGCTCACAGGTAGACCCACTGTTCACAGGTAGACTCATTGCTCACAGGTAGACCCACTGTTCACAGGTAGACCCACTGCTCACAGGTAGACTCATTGCACACAGGTAGACCCACTGTTCACAGGTAGACTCATTGCTCACAGGTGGACCCACTGCTCACAGGTAGACCCACTGTTCACACGTAGAACCACTGCTCACAGGTAGATACAGCACTCACAGGTAGAATGACCGTTCATAGGTAGAATCACCGATCACAGGTAGAATGACCGATCACAGGTAGAATGACCGTTCACAGGTAGACACACATCTCACAGGTAAACTCACTGCTCACAGGCCGACCCACCGCTCACAAGTAGCCCTACCGCTCACAGGTGGACCAACCGCTCACAGGTAAACCCACTGCTCACAGGTAAACTCACCGCTCAAAGGTAGACCCACGTCGCACAGGTAGACCCACTGCTCACATGTAGACCCACTGTTCACAGGTAGACTCATTGCTCACAGGTAGACCCACTGTTCACAGGTAGACCCACTGCTCACAGGTAGACCCACCGCTCACAGGTAGACCCACCACTCACAGGTAGACCCACCTCTCACAGGCAGACCCAATGCTCACAGGTAGACCCACTGCTCACAGGCAGACCCAATGCTCACAGGTAGACCCACTGCTCACAGGTAGACCCACCGCTCACAGGCAGACCCAATGCTCACATGTAGACCCACTGCTCACAGGTAGACCCACCGCTCACAGGTAGAACCACCGCTCACAGGAAGGCTCACCGCTCACAGGTAGACCCACTGCTCACAGGTAGACCCACTGCTCACAGGTAGACCCACTGTTCACACGTAGAACCACTGCTCACAGGTAGACCCATCGCTCACAGGTAGACCCACCACTCACAGGTAGACCCACCTCTCACAGGCAGACCCAATGCTCACAGGTAGACCCATCGCTCACAGCTAGACCCACTGCTCACAGGTAGACCCACCTCTCACAGGCAGACCCAATGCTCACAGGTAGACCCACTGCTCACAGGCAGACCCAATGCTCACAGGTAGACCCACTGCTCACAGGTAGACCCACCGCTCACAGGTAGTCCCACCGCTCACAGGTAGACCCACCGCTCACAGGTAGACCCACTGCTCCCAGGTAGACCCACCGCTCACAGGAGACCCACTGCTCACAGGTAGACCCACCGCTCACAGGTAGACCCACCGCTCACAGGAGACCCACTGCTCACAGGTAGACCCACCGCTCACAGGTAGACCCACTGTTCACACGTAGAACCACTGCTCACAGGTAGACTCAGCACTCACAGGTAGAATGACCGATCACATGTAGAATGTCCGATCACAGGTAGAATGACTGATCACAGGTAGACACACATCTCACAGTTAGATCCACCACTTACAGTTAGACCAATGCTTACAGGTAGACTGACTGCTGACAGGTAGATCCACTATTCATATGTAGACTGAGTGCTCACAAGTATACCCATTGCTCACAGTTAGACTGAATGCTCGGAGGTTGACCCACCCGCCCACAGGCAGAATCACCGCTCACAGGTAGACTCGCTGATAACAGGTAGCCCCACTCCTCACAGGTAGACTGACCCCTAATAGGTAGAACCACAGTTCACAGGTAGACCCACCGCTCACAGGTAGACCCACCGCTCACAGGTAGACTCACCACTCACAGGTAGACCCATCGCTCACAGGTAGACTCACCACTCACAGGTAGACCCATCGCTCACAGGTCAACTCACCGCTCACAGGTAGACCCACTGCTCACAGGTAGACCCACTGCTCACAGGTAGACTCACTGCTCACAGGTAGACCCACAGCTCACAGGTGGACCCACTGCTCACAGGTAGACCCACCGCTCACAGGTAGACCCACCGCTCACAGGTAGACTCACCGCTCACAGGTAGACCCACCGCTCACAGGTAGACCCACCGCTCACAGGTAGACCCACCACTCACTGGTAGAACCACAGCTCACAGATAGACCCACTGCTCACAGGTAGACCCACCGCTCACAGGTAGACTCACCACTCACAGGTAGACCCACCGCTCACAGGTAGACTCACCACTCACAGGTTGACCCACCGCTCACAGGTAGACTGAATGCTCACTGGTAGACACACCGCTCACAGGTAGACCCACAGCTCACAGGTAGACTGAACGCTCACTGGTAGACACACCGCTCACAGGTAGAGCCACCGCTTACAGGTAGACTGAATGCTGAGTTGTGTACGCACCACAGGTAGACTCACTGCTCACAGGTAGACCCACCGCTCACAGGTAGACCCACCGCTCACAGGTAGACCCACTGCTCACAGGTAGACCCACTGCTCACAGGTAGACCCACTGTTCACAGGTAGACTCATTGCTCACAGGTAGACCCACTGTTCACAGGTAGACCCACTGCTCACAGGTAGACTCATTGCACACAGGTAGACCCACTGTTCACAGGTAGACTCATTGCTCACAGGTGGACCCACTGCTCACAGGTAGACCCACTGTTCACACGTAGAACCACTGCTCACAGGTAGATACAGCACTCACAGGTAGAATGACCGTTCATAGGTAGAATCACCGATCACAGGTAGAATGACCGATCACAGGTAGAATGACCGTTCACAGGTAGACACACATCTCACAGGTAAACTCATTGCTCACAGGCCGACCCACCGCTCACAAGTAGCCCTACCGCTCACAGGTGGACCAACCGCTCACAGGTAAACCCACTGCTCACAGGTAAACTCACCGCTCAAAGGTAGACCCACGTCGCACAGGTAGACCCACTGCTCACATGTAGACCCACTGTTCACAGGTAGACTCATTGCTCACAGGTAGACCCACTGTTCACAGGTAGACCCACTGCTCACAGGTAGACCCACCGCTCACAGGTAGACCCACCACTCACAGGTAGACCCACCTCTCACAGGCAGACCCAATGCTCACAGGTAGACCCACTGCTCACAGGCAGACCCAATGCTCACAGGTAGACCCACTGCTCACAGGTAGACCCACCGCTCACAGGCAGACCCAATGCTCACATGTAGACCCACTGCTCACAGGTAGACCCACCGCTCACAGGTAGAACCACCGCTCACAGGAAGGCTCACCGCTCACAGGTAGACCCACTGCTCACAGGTAGACCCACTGCTCACAGGTAGACCCACTGTTCACACGTAGAACCACTGCTCACAGGTAGACCCATCGCTCACAGGTAGACCCACCACTCACAGGTAGACCCACCTCTCACAGGCAGACCCAATGCTCACAGGTAGACCCATCGCTCACAGCTAGACCCACTGCTCACAGGTAGACCCACCTCTCACAGGCAGACCCAATGCTCACAGGTAGACCCACTGCTCACAGGCAGACCCAATGCTCACAGGTAGACCCACTGCTCACAGGTAGACCCACCGCTCACAGGTAGTCCCACCGCTCACAGGTAGACCCACCGCTCACAGGTAGACCCACTGCTCCCAGGTAGACCCACCGCTCACAGGAGACCCACTGCTCACAGGTAGACCCACCGCTCACAGGTAGACCCACCGCTCACAGGAGACCCACTGCTCACAGGTAGACCCACCGCTCACAGGTAGACCCACTGTTCACACGTAGAACCACTGCTCACAGGTAGACTCAGCACTCACAGGTAGAATGACCGATCACATGTAGAATGTCCGATCACAGGTAGAATGACTGATCACAGGTAGACACACATCTCACAGTTAGATCCACCACTTACAGTTAGACCAATGCTTACAGGTAGACTGACTGCTGACAGGTAGATCCACTATTCATATGTAGACTGAGTGCTCACAAGTATACCCATTGCTCACAGTTAGACTGAATGCTCGGAGGTTGACCCACCCGCCCACAGGCAGAATCACCGCTCACAGGTAGACTCGCTGATAACAGGTAGCCCCACTCCTCACAGGTAGACTGACCCCTAATAGGTAGAACCACAGTTCACAGGTAGACCCACCGCTCACAGGTAGACCCACCGCTCACAGGTAGACTCACCACTCACAGGTAGACCCATCGCTCACAGGTAGACCCACCGCTCACAGGTAGACCCATCGCTCACAGGTAGTCCCACTGCTCACAGGTAGACCCACTGCTCACAGGTAGACCCTTTGCTCACAGGTAGACTGAACACTTACAGGTAGAACTACTGCTCACAGGTCAACTCACCGCTCACAGGTAGACCCACTGCTCACAGGTAGACTCACTGCTCACAGGTCAACTCACCGCTCACAGGTAGACCCACTGCTCACAGGTAGACCCACTGCTCACAGGTAGACTCACTGCTCACAGGTAGACCCACAGCTCACAGGTGGACCCACTGCTCACAGGTAGACCCACCGCTCACAGGTAGACCCACCGCTCACAGGTAGACTCACCGCTCACAGGTAGACCCACCGCTCACAGGTAGACCCACCGCTCACAGGTAGACCCACCACTCACTGGTAGAACCACAGCTCACAGATAGACCCACTGCTCACAGGTAGACCCACCGCTCACAGGTAGACTCACCACTCACAGGTAGACCCACCGCTCACAGGTAGACTCACCACTCACAGGTTGACCCACCGCTCACAGGTAGACTGAATGCTCACTGGTAGACACACCGCTCACAGGTAGACCCACAGCTCACAGGTAGACTGAACGCTCACTGGTAGACACACCGCTCACAGGTAGAGCCACCGCTTACAGGTAGACTGAATGCTGAGTTGTGTACGCACCACAGGTAGACTCACTGCTCACAGGTAGACCCACCGCTCACAGGTAGACCCACCGCTCACAGGTAGACCCACTGCTCACAGGTAGACCCACTGCTCACAGGTAGACCCACTGTTCACAGGTAGACTCATTGCTCACAGGTAGACCCACTGTTCACAGGTAGACCCACTGCTCACAGGTAGACTCATTGCACACAGGTAGACCCACTGTTCACAGGTAGACTCATTGCTCACAGGTGGACCCACTGCTCACAGGTAGACCCACTGTTCACACGTAGAACCACTGCTCACAGGTAGATACAGCACTCACAGGTAGAATGACCGTTCATAGGTAGAATCACCGATCACAGGTAGAATGACCGATCACAGGTAGAATGACCGTTCACAGGTAGACACACATCTCACAGGTAAACTCACTGCTCACAGGCCGACCCACCGCTCACAAGTAGCCCTACCGCTCACAGGTGGACCAACCGCTCACAGGTAAACCCACTGCTCACAGGTAAACTCACCGCTCAAAGGTAGACCCACGTCGCACAGGTAGACCCACTGCTCACATGTAGACCCACTGTTCACAGGTAGACTCATTGCTCACAGGTAGACCCACTGTTCACAGGTAGACCCACTGCTCACAGGTAGACCCACCGCTCACAGGTAGACCCACCACTCACAGGTAGACCCACCTCTCACAGGCAGACCCAATGCTCACAGGTAGACCCACTGCTCACAGGCAGACCCAATGCTCACAGGTAGACCCACTGCTCACAGGTAGACCCACCGCTCACAGGCAGACCCAATGCTCACATGTAGACCCACTGCTCACAGGTAGACCCACCGCTCACAGGTAGAACCACCGCTCACAGGAAGGCTCACCGCTCACAGGTAGACCCACTGCTCACAGGTAGACCCACTGTTCACAGGTAGACTCATTGCTCACAGGTAGACCCACTGTTCACAGGTAGACCCACTGCTCACAGGTAGACTCATTGCACACAGGTAGACCCACTGTTCACAGGTAGACTCATTGCTCACAGGTGGACCCACTGCTCACAGGTAGACCCACTGTTCACACGTAGAACCACTGCTCACAGGTAGATACAGCACTCACAGGTAGAATGACCGTTCATAGGTAGAATCACCGATCACAGGTAGAATGACCGATCACAGGTAGAATGACCGTTCACAGGTAGACACACATCTCACAGGTAAACTCACTGCTCACAGGCCGACCCACCGCTCACAAGTAGCCCTACCGCTCACAGGTGGACCAACCGCTCACAGGTAAACCCACTGCTCACAGGTAAACTCACCGCTCAAAGGTAGACCCACGTCGCACAGGTAGACCCACTGCTCACATGTAGACCCACTGTTCACAGGTAGACTCATTGCTCACAGGTAGACCCACTGTTCACAGGTAGACCCACTGCTCACAGGTAGACCCACCGCTCACAGGTAGACCCACCACTCACAGGTAGACCCACCTCTCACAGGCAGACCCAATGCTCACAGGTAGACCCACTGCTCACAGGCAGACCCAATGCTCACAGGTAGACCCACTGCTCACAGGTAGACCCACCGCTCACAGGCAGACCCAATGCTCACATGTAGACCCACTGCTCACAGGTAGACCCACCGCTCACAGGTAGAACCACCGCTCACAGGAAGGCTCACCGCTCACAGGTAGACCCACTGCTCACAGGTAGACCCACTGCTCACAGGTAGACCCACTGTTCACACGTAGAACCACTGCTCACAGGTAGACCCATCGCTCACAGGTAGACCCACCACTCACAGGTAGACCCACCTCTCACAGGCAGACCCAATGCTCACAGGTAGACCCATCGCTCACAGCTAGACCCACTGCTCACAGGTAGACCCACCTCTCACAGGCAGACCCAATGCTCACAGGTAGACCCACTGCTCACAGGCAGACCCAATGCTCACAGGTAGACCCACTGCTCACAGGTAGACCCACCGCTCACAGGTAGACCCACCGCTCACAGGTAGACCCACCGCTCACAGGTAGACCCACTGCTCCCAGGTAGACCCACCGCTCACAGGAGACCCACTGCTCACAGGTAGACCCACCGCTCACAGGTAGACCCACCGCTCACAGGAGACCCACT
Organism: Squalus acanthias; assembly: GCA_030390025.1. Taxonomy (NCBI): domain Eukaryota; kingdom Metazoa; phylum Chordata; class Chondrichthyes; order Squaliformes; family Squalidae; genus Squalus; species Squalus acanthias. The sequence continues at coordinate 120,743,441 of CM059427.1, read as the reverse complement.
GCTCACAGGTAGACCCACCGCTCACAGGTAGACCCACTGTTCACACGTAGAACCACTGCTCACAGGTAGACTCAGCACTCACAGGTAGAATGACCGATCACATGTAGAATGTCCGATCACAGGTAGAATGACTGATCACAGGTAGACACACATCTCACAGTTAGATCCACCACTTACAGTTAGACCAATGCTTACAGGTAGACTGACTGCTGACAGGTAGATCCACTATTCATATGTAGACTGAGTGCTCACAAGTATACCCATTGCTCACAGTTAGACTGAATGCTCGGAGGTTGACCCACCCGCCCACAGGCAGAATCACCGCTCACAGGTAGACTCGCTGATAACAGGTAGCCCCACTCCTCACAGGTAGACTGACCCCTAATAGGTAGAACCACAGTTCACAGGTAAACCCACTGCTCACAGGTAGACTGAATGCTAACAGGTAGACACACCGCTCACAGGTAGACCCACTTCGCAAAGGTAGAATGACCGCACACAGTTAGACCCACTGCTCACAGGTAGACTCACCGCTCGCAGGTAGACCCACTTCGCACAGGTTGACCCACTGCTCACAGGTAGACTCACCGCACACAGGAAGACACACTGCTCACAGGTAGACCCACTGCTCATTGGTAAACCCACCGCTCACAGGTAGACCCATCGCTCACAGGTACACCCACCACTCACAGGTAGACCCACCGCTCACAGGTAGACTCACCGCTCACAGATAGACCCACCGCTCACAGGTAGACCCACCGCTCACAGGTAGACCAACCGCTCACAGGTAGACCCACCGCTCACAGGTAGACCCACCGCTCAGAGGTAGACCCACCGCTCACAGGTAGACCCACCGCTCACAGGTAGACCAACCGCTCACAGGTAGACCCACCGCTCACAGGTAGACCCACTGCTCACAGGTAGATCCACCGCTCACAGGTACACTCATCGCTCACAGGTAGACCCACTGTTCACAGGTGGACCCACTGTTCACAGGTAGACCCACCGCTCACAGGTAGACCCACTGCTCACAGGTAGACCCACTGCTCACAGGTAGACCCACTGCTCACAGGTAGACTCACTGCTCACAGGTAGACTCACTGCTCACAGGTAGACCCACTGCTCACAGGTAGACCCACTGCTCACAGGTAGACCCAGTGCTCACAGGTAGACCCATTGCTCACAGGTAGACCAACTGCTCACATGTTGACCCACTGCTCACAGTTAGACCCACTGCTCACAGGTAGACCCTTTGCTCACAGGTAGACCAACTGCTCACATGTTGACCCACTGTTCACAGGTAGACCCACCTCTCAGAGGTAGACCCACTACTCACAGGTAGACTCACCACTCACAGGTGGACCCACCGCTCACAGGTGGACCCACTGCTCACAGGTGGACCCACCATTGACAGGTAGACCCACCGCTCACAGGTAGACTCACCACTCACAGGTAGACCCACCGCTCACAGGTAGACTCACCGCTCACAGGTAGACCCACCGCTCACAGGTAGACCCACTGCTCACAGGTAGACCCACCACTCACAGGTAGAACCACAGCTCACAGATGGACCCACCGCTCACAGGTAGACCCACCGCTCACAGGTAGACTCACCACTCACAGGTAGACCCACTGCTCACAGGTAGACCCACTGCTCACAGGTAGACCCACTGCTCACAGGTTGACCCACCGCTCACAGGTAGACTGAATGCTCACTGGTAGACACACCACTCACAGGTAGACCCACTGCTCACAGGTAGACCCACTGCTCACAGGTAGACCCACAGCTCACAGGTAGACTGAACGCTCACTGGTAGACACACCGCTCACAGGTAGACCCACCGCTCACAGGTAGACTGAATGCTGACAGCTAGAGCCAGTGCTCACAGGTAGACCCACCTCTCACCGGCAGAGCCACTGCTAACAAGTAGACTGAATGCTCAGTTGTATACGCACCACAGGTAGACTCACCGCTCACAGGTAGACCCACCGCTCACAGGTAGACTCATTGCTCACAGGTAGACTCATTGCGCACAGGTAGACCCACTGCTCACAGGTAGACCCACTGCTCACAGGTAGACCCACCGCTCACCGGCAGAGCCACTGCTAACAAGTAGACTGAATGCTCAGTTGTATACGCACCACTTACAGCTAGACCCACTGCTCACAGGTGGACCCACGGTCGCAAGTAGATTGAACGCTCACAGGTAGGCCCATGGCTCACAGATAGACCCACCTCTCACGGGTAGACCCTTTGCTCACAGTGAGACCCACCGCTCACAGGTAGACCCACTGCTCACCGGTAGACCCACCGCTCACAGGTAGACCCACCGCTCACAGGTAGACCCACTGCTCACAGGTAGACCCACCGCTCACAGGTAGACCCACTGCTCACAGGTAGACCCACCACTCACAGGTAGACCCACTGCTCACAGGTAGACCCACTGCTCACAGGTAGACCCACTGCTCACAGGTAGACCCACTGCTCACAGGTAGACCCTTTGCTCACAGGTAGACCCACTGCTCACAGGTAGACCCACTGCTCACAGGTAGACTGAACACTTACAGGTAGAACTACTGCTCACAGGTCAACTCACCGCTCACAGGTAGACCCATTGCTCACAGGTAGACCCGCTGCTCACAGATAGACCCACTGCTCACAGGTAGACTCACTGCTCACAGGTCAACTCACCGCTCACAGGCAGACCCACCACTCACAGATAGACCCTTTGCTCACAGGTAGTCCCACTGCTCACAGGTAGACCCACTGCTCACAGGTAGACCCTTTGCTCACAGGTAGACTGAACACTTACAGGTAGAACTACTGCTCACAGGTCAACTCACCGCTCACAGGTAGACCCACTGCTCACAGGTAGACTCACTGCTCACAGGTCAACTCACCGCTCACAGGTAGACCCACTGCTCACAGGTAGACCCACTGCTCACAGGTAGACTCACTGCTCACAGGTAGACCCACAGCTCACAGGTATACCCACCTCTCACAGGTAGACCCTTTGCTCACAGGTAGACCCACCTCTCAGAGGTAGACCCACTGCTCACAGGTAGACTCACCGCTCACAGGTAGACCCACCGCTCACAGGTAGACCCACTGCTCACAGGTAGACCCATTGCTCACAGGTAGACCCACTGCTCACAGGTAGACCCATTGCTCACAGGTAGACCCACAGCTCACAGGTAGACCCACCTCTCACAGGTAGACCCACCTCTCACAGGTAGACCCACTGCTCACAGGTAGACCCACCGCTCACAGGTAGACCCACCGCTCACAGGTAGACTCACCACTCACAGGTAGACCCACTGCTCACAGGTAGACCCTTTGCTCACAGGTAGACTGAACACTTACAGGTAGAACTACTGCTCACAGGTCAACTCACCGCTCACAGGTAGACCCACTGCTCACAGGTAGACTCACTGCTCACAGGTCAACTCACCGCTCACAGGTAGACCCACTGCTCACAGGTAGACCCACTGCTCACAGGTAGACTCACTGCTCACAGGTAGACCCACAGCTCACAGGTATACCCACCTCTCACAGGTAGACCCTTTGCTCACAGGTAGACCCACCGCTCACAGGTAGACCCACCGCTCACAGGTAGACTCACCACTCACAGGTAGACCCACCGCTCACAGGTAGACCCACTGCTCACAGGTAGACCCATCGCTCACAGGTAGACCCACAGCTCACAGGTAGACTGAACGCTCACTGGTAGACACACCGCTCACAGGTAGACCCACCGCTTACAGGTAGACCGAATGCTGACAGCTAGAGCCAGTGCTCACAGGTAGACCCACCTCTCACCGGCAGAGCCACTGCTAACAAGTAGACTGAATGCTCAGTTGTATACGCACCACAGGTAGACTCAGTGCTCACAGGTAGACCCTTTGCTCACAGGTAGACCCACTGCTCACAGGTAGACCCACTGCTCACAGGTAGACTGAACACTTACAGGTAGAACTACTGCTCACAGGTCAACTCACCGCTCACAGGTAGACCCATTGCTCACAGGTAGACCCGCTGCTCACAGGTAGACCCACTGCTCACAGGTAGACTCACTGCTCACAGGTCAACTCACCGCTCACAGGCAGACCCACCACTCACAGATAGACCCTTTGCTCACAGGTAGTCCCACTGCTCACAGGTAGACCCACTGCTCACAGGTAGACCCTTTGCTAACAGGTAGACTGAACACTTACAGGTAGAACTACTGCTCACAGGTCAACTCACCGCTCACAGGTAGACCCACTGCTCACAGGTAGACTCACTGCTCACAGGTCAACTCACCGCTCACAGGTAGACCCACAGCTCACAGGTAGACCCACTGTTCACAGGTAGACTCACCGCTCACAGGTAGACCCACTGTTCACAGGTAGACCCACTGCTCACAGGTAGACCCACCGCTCACAGGTAGACCCACCGCTCACAGGTAGAGCCACCGCTCACAGGTAGACCCACTGCTCACAGGTAGACCCACTGTTCACAGGTAGACTCACCGCTCACAAGTAGACTCATTGCTCACAGGTAGACCCACTGTTCACACGTAGAACCACTGCTCACAGGTAGACTCAGCACTCACAGGTAGAATGACCGTTCATAGGTAGAATGACCGATCACAGGTAGAGTGACCGTTCACAGGTAGACACATATCTCACAGGTAAACTCACTGCTCACAGGCCGACCCACCGCTCACAAGTAGACTCACTGCTCACAGGCCGACCCATCGCTCACAGGTAGACCCACCGCTCACAGGCAGACCCAATGCTCACAGGTAGACCCATCGCTCACAGGTAGACCCACTGCTCACAGGTAGACCCACCTCTCACAGGCAGACCCAATGCTCACAGGTAGACCCACTGCTCACATGTAGATCCACCACTCACAGGTAGACTCACCGCTCACAGGTAGACCCACTGGTCACAGGTAGACCCACTGCTCACAGGTAGACCCACTGTTCACATGTAGAACCACTGCTCACAGGTAGACCCACCGCTCACAGGTAGACCCACCTCTCACAGGCAGACCCAATGCTCACAGGTAGACCCACCGCTCACAGGTAGACCCACCTCTCACAGGCAGAACCACTGCTCACAGGTAGACCGACCGCTCACAGGTAGACCCACCGCTCACAGGTAGACCCACCTCTCACAGGCAGACCCAATGCTCACAGGTAGAACCATCGCTCACAGGTAGACCCACTGCTCACAGGTAGACCCACCTCTCACAGGCAGACCCAATGCTCACAGGTAGACCCACCGCTCACAGGCAGATCCAATGCTCACACGTAGACCCACTGCTCACAGGTAGACCCACCGCTCACAGGTAGACCCCCCGCTCACAGGTAGACCCACCGCTCACAGGTAGACCCACCGCTCACAGGTAGACCCACCGCTCACAGGTAGACCCACTGTTCACACGTAGAACCACCGCTCACAGGTAGACTCAGCACTCACAGGTAGAATGTCCGATCATAGGTAGAATGACCAATCACAGGTAGAATGACTGATCACAGGTAGACACACATCTCACAGTTAGACCCACCACTTATAGTTAGACTAATGCTTACAGGTAGACTGACTGCTGACAGGTAGATCCACTGTTCATATGTAGACTGAGTGCTCACAGGTATACCCATTGCTCACAGGTAGACTGAATGCTCGGAGGTTGACCCATCCGCCCACAGGCAGAATCACCGCTCACAGGTAGACTCGCTGATAACAGGTAGCCCCACTCCTCACAGGTAGACTGACCCCTAATAGGTAGAACCATAGTTCACAGGTAAACCCACTGCTCACAGGTAGACTGAATGCTAACAGGTAGACACACCGCTCAAAGGTAGACCCACTTCGCAAAGGTAGAATGACCGCTCACAGTTAGACCCACTGCTCACAGGTAGACTCACCGCTCACAGGTAGACCCACTTCGCACAGGTTGACCCACTGCTAACTGGTAGACCCACTGCTCACAGGTAGACTCACCGCACACAGGAAGACCCACTGCTCACAGGTAGACCCACTGCTCATTGGTAGACCCACCGCTCACAGGTAGACCCATCGCTCACAGGTAGACCCACTGCTCACAGGCAGACCCAATGCTCACAGGTAGACCCACCGCTCACAGGTAGACCCACCGCTCACAGAGAGACTCACCGCTCACAGGTAGACCCACCGCTCACAGGTAAACCCACCGCTCACAGGTAGACCCACTGCTCACAGGTAGACTCACCGCACACAGGAAGACCCACTGCTCACAGGTAGACCCTCTGCTCATTGGTAGACCCACCGCTCACAGGTAGACCCATCGCTCACAGGTAGACCCACTGCTCACAGGCAGACCCAATGCTCACAGGTAGACCCACCGCTCATAGGTAGACCCACTGCTGACAGGCAGACCCAATGCTCACAGGTAGACCCACCGCTCACAGGTAGACCCACTGCTCACAGGCAGACCCAATGCTCACAGGTAGACCCACTGCTCACAGGTAGAATGACCGCTCACAGTTAGACCCACTGCTCACAGGCAGACCCAATGCTCACAGGTAGACCCACCGCTCACAGGTCGAATGACCGCTCACAGTTAGACCCACTGCTCAAAGGTAAACCCACCGCTCACAGGTAGACTCACTGCTCACGGGTAGAATGACCGCTCACAGTTAGACCCACCGCTCACAGGTAAACTCACTGCTCACAGGTACACCCATTGCTCACAGGTAGACCAACTGCTCACAGGTAGACCCACTGCTCACAGGTAGAATGACCGCTCACAGTTAGACCCACTGCTCACAGGCAGACCCAATGCTCACAGGTAGACTCACCGCTCACAGGTAGAATGACCGCTCACAGTTAGACACACTGCTCAAAGGTAAACCCACCGCTCACAGGTAGACTCACTGCTCACAGGTAGAATGACCGCTCACAGTTAGACCCACTGCTCACAGGTAAACTCACTGCTCACAGGTACACCCACTGCTCACAGGTAGACCAACTGCTCACAGGTAGACCCACCGCTCACAGGTAGACCCACCGCTCACAGGTAGATCCACTGCTCACAGGTAGATCCACTGCTCACAGGTAGACCCACTGCTCACAGGTAGACCCACCGCTCACAGGTAGATCCACTGCTCACAGGTACACTCAGCACTCACAGGTAGAATGACCAATCACAGGTAGAATGACCGATCACAGGTAGAATGACTGATCTCAGGTAGATACACATCTCACAGGTAGATCCACCACTTACAGTTAGACCAATGCTTCCATGTAGACTGACTGCTAACAGTTAGATCCACTGTTCATATGTAGACTGAGTGCTCACAGGTATACCCATTGCTCACAGGTAGACTGAATGCTCGGAGGTTGACCCACCCGCCCACAGGCAGAATCACCACTCACAGGTAGACTCGTTGATAACTGGTAGCCCCACTCCTCACAGGTAGACTGACCCCTAATAGGTAGAACCACAGTTCACAGGTAAACCCACTGCTGACAGGTAGAATGAATGCTGACAGGTAGACACACCGCTCAAAGGTAGACCCACTTCGCACAGGTAGAATGACCGCTCACAGGTAGACACTCATCTCACAGGCCGACCCACTGCTCACAAGTAGACCCACTGCTCACAGGTACACCCACTGCTCACAGGTAAACCCACCGCTCACAGATACAACCACTGCTCACAGGTACACCCACCACTCACAGGTAGACCCACCGCTCACAGGTAGACCCACCGCTCACAGGTAGACCCACCGCTCACAGGTAGACCCACTGCTCACAGGTAGACCCACTGCTCACAGGTAGTCCCACCGCTCACAGGTAGACCCACTGCTCACAGGTAGACCCACTGTTCACACGTAGAACCACCGCTCACAGGTAGACTCAGCACTCACAGGTAGAATGTCCGATCATAGGTAGAATGACCAATCACAGGTAGAATGACTGATCACAGGTAGACACACATCTCACAGTTAGACCCACCACTTATAGTTAGACCAATGCTTACAGGTAGACTGACTGCTGACAGGTAGATCCACTGTTCATATGTAGACTGAGTGCTCACAGGTATACCCATTGCTCACAGGTAGACTGAATGCTCGGAGGTTGACCCATCCGCCCACAGGCAGAATCACCGCTCACAGGTAGACTCGCTGATAACAGGTAGCCCCACTCCTCACAGGTAGACTGACCCCTAATAGGTAGAACCATAGTTCACAGGTAAACCCACTGCTCACAGGTAGACTGAATGCTAACAGGTAGACACACCGCTCAAAGGTAGACCCACTTCGCAAAGGTAGAATGACCGCTCACAGTTAGACCCACTGCTCACAGGTAGACTCACCGCTCACAGGTAGACCCACTTCGCACAGGTTGACCCACTGCTAACTGGTAGACCCACTGCTCACAGGTAGACTCACCGCACACAGGAAGACCCACTGCTCACAGGTAGACCCACTGCTCATTGGTAGACCCACCGCTCACAGGTAGACCCATCGCTCACAGGTAGACCCACTGCTCACAGGCAGACCCAATGCTCACAGGTAGACCCACCGCTCACAGGTAGACCCACCGCTCACAGAGAGACTCACCGCTCACAGGTAGACCCACCGCTCACAGGTAAACCCACCGCTCACAGGTAGACCCACTGCTCACAGGTAGACTCACCGCACACAGGAAGACCCACTGCTCACAGGTAGACCCTCTGCTCATTGGTAGACCCACCGCTCACAGGTAGACCCATCACTCACAGGTAGACCCACTGCTCACAGGCAGACCCAATGCTCACAGGTAGACCCACCGCTCACAGGTAGACCCACTGCTGACAGGCAGACCCAATGCTCACAGGTAGACCCACCGCTCACAGGTAGACCCACTGCTCACAGGCAGACCCAATGCTCACAGGTAGACCCACTGCTCACAGGTACACCCACCGCTCACAGATACAACCACTGCTCACAGGTAGACCCACCGCTCACAGGTAAACCCACCGCTCACAGGTAGACCCACTGCTCACAGGTAGACTCACCGCACACAGGAAGACCCACTGCTCACAGGTAGACCCTCTGCTCATTGGTAGACCCACCGCTCACAGGTAGACCCATCGCTCACAGGTAGACCCACTGCTCACAGGCAGACCCAATGCTCACAGGTAGACCCACCGCTCACAGGTAGACCCACTGCTGACAGGCAGACCCAATGCTCACAGGTAGACCCACCGCTCACAGGTAGACCCACTGCTCACAGGCAGACCCAATGCTCACAGGTAGACCCACTGCTCACAGGTAGAATGACCGCTCACAGTTAGACCCACTGCTCACAGGCAGACCCAATGCTCACAGGTAGACTCACCGCTCACAGGTAGAATGACCGCTCACAGTTAGACACACTGCTCAAAGGTAAACCCACCGCTCACAGGTAGACTCACTGCTCACAGGTAGAATGACCGCTCACAGTTAGAACCACTGCTCACAGGTAAACTCACTGCTCACAGGTACACCCACTGCTCACAGGTAGACCAACTGCTCACAGGTAGACCCACCACTCACAGGTAGACCCACCGCTCACAGGTAGATCCACTGCTCACAGGTAGATCCACTGCTCACAGGTAGACCCACTGCTCACAGGTAGACCCACTGCTCACAGGTAGACCCACCGTTCACAGGTAGACTGAGTGCTCACAGGTAGACCCACCGCTCACAGGTAGACTGAGTGCTCACAGGTAGACCCACCGCTCACAGGTAGACCCACCGCTCACAGGTAGACCCACTGCTCACAGGTAGACCCACCGCTCACAGGTAGACCCACCGCTCACAGGTAGACTGAGTGCTCACAGGTAGACCCACCGCTCACAGGTAGACCCACTGCTCACAGGTAGACCCACCGCTCACAGGTAGACCCACCGCTCACAGGTAGATCCACTGCTCACAGGTAGATCCACTGCTCACAGGTAGACCCACTGCTCACAGGTAGACCCACCGCTCACAGGTAGATCCACTGCTCACAGGTACACTCAGCACTCACAGGTAGAATGACCAATCACAGGTAGAATGACCGATCACAGGTAGAATGACTGATCTCAGGTAGATACACATCTCACAGGTAGATCCACCACTTACAGTTAGACCAATGCTTCCATGTAGACTGACTGCTAACAGTTAGATCCACTGTTCATATGTAGACTGAGTGCTCACAGGTATACCCATTGCTCACAGGTAGACTGAATGCTCGGAGGTTGACCCACCCGCCCACAGGCAGAATCACCACTCACAGGTAGACTCGTTGATAACTGGTAGCCCCACTCCTCACAGGTAGACTGACCCCTAATAGGTAGAACCACAGTTCACAGGTAAACCCACTGCTCACAGGTAGAATGAATGCTGACAGGTAGACACACCGCTCAAAGGTAGACCCACTTCGCACAGGTAGAATGACCGCTCACAGGTAGACACTCATCTCACAGGCCGACCCACTGCTCACAAGTAGACCCACTGCTCACAGGTACACCCACTGCTCACAGGTAAACTCACCGCTCACAGATACAACCACTGCTCACAGGTACACCCACCACTCACAGGTAGACCCACCGCTCACAGGTAGACCCACCGCTCACAGGTAGACCCACCGCTCACAGGTAGACCCACTGCTCACAGGTAGACCCACTGCTCACAGGTAGTCCCACCGCTCACAGGTAGACCCACTGCTCACAGGTAGACCCACCGTTCACAGGTAGACTGAGTGCTCACAGGTAGACCCACCGCTCACAGGTAGACTGAGTGCTCACAGGTAGACCCACCGCTCACAGGTAGACTGAGTGCTCACAGGTAGACCCACTGCTCACAGGTAGACCCACCGCTCACAGGTAGACCCACCGCTCACAGGTAGACCCACTACTCACAGGTAGACCCATTGCTCACAGGTAGACTCACTGCTCACAGGTAGACCCACTGCCCAGAGGTAGACCCACTGCTCACAGGTAGACCCACTGCTCACAGGGAGACCCACCGCTCACAGGTAGACCCACCGCTCACAGGTAGACCCACTGCTCACAGGTAGACCCACCGCTCACAGTTAGACCCAGTGCTCACAGGTAGACCCACCGCTCACAGGTAGACCCACCGCTCACAGGTAGACTGAGTGCTCACAGGTAGACCCACCGCTCACAGGTAGACTGAGTGCTCACAGGTAGACCCACCGCTCACAGGTAGACTGAGTGCTCACAGGTAGACCCACCGCTCACAGGTAGACTGAGTGCTCACAGGTAGACCCACCGCTCACAGGTAGACTGAGTGCTCACAGGTAGACCCACCGCTCACAGGTAGACTGAGTGCTCACAGGTAGACCCACCGCTCACAGGTAGACCCACCGCTCACAGGTAGACCCACTGCTCACAGGTAGACCCACCGCTCACAGGTAGACCCACCGCTCACAGGTAGACTGAGTGCTCACAGGTAGACCCACCGCTCACAGGTAGACCCACTGCTCACAGGTAGACCCACCGCTCACAGGTAGACCCACCGCTCACAGGTAGATCCACTGCTCACAGGTAGATCCACTGCTCACAGGTAGACCCACTGCTCACAGGTAGACCCACCGCTCACAGGTAGATCCACTGCTCACAGGTACACTCAGCACTCACAGGTAGAATGACCAATCACAGGTAGAATGACCGATCACAGGTAGAATGACTGATCTCAGGTAGATACACATCTCACAGGTAGATCCACCACTTACAGTTAGACCAATGCTTCCATGTAGACTGACTGCTAACAGTTAGATCCACTGTTCATATGTAGACTGAGTGCTCACAGGTATACCCATTGCTCACAGGTAGACTGAATGCTCGGAGGTTGACCCACCCGCCCACAGGCAGAATCACCACTCACAGGTAGACTCGTTGATAACTGGTAGCCCCACTCCTCACAGGTAGACTGACCCCTAATAGGTAGAACCACAGTTCACAGGTAAACCCACTGCTCACAGGTAGAATGAATGCTGACAGGTAGACACACCGCTCAAAGGTAGACCCACTTCGCACAGGTAGAATGACCGCTCACAGGTAGACACTCATCTCACAGGCCGACCCACTGCTCACAAGTAGACCCACTGCTCACAGGTACACCCACTGCTCACAGGTAAACTCACCGCTCACAGATACAACCACTGCTCACAGGTACACCCACCACTCACAGGTAGACCCACCGCTCACAGGTAGACCCACCGCTCACAGGTAGACCCACCGCTCACAGGTAGACCCACTGCTCACAGGTAGACCCACTGCTCACAGGTAGTCCCACCGCTCACAGGTAGACCCACTGCTCACAGGTAGACCCACCGTTCACAGGTAGACCCACCGCTCACAGGTAGACCCACCGCTCACAGGTAGACCCACTGCTCATAGGTAGACCCACCGCTCACAGGTAGACTGAATGCTGATAGCTAGAGCCAGTGCTCACAGGTAGACCCACGGTCGCAAGTAGATTGAACGCTCACAGGTAGGCCCATGGCTCACAGATAGACCCACCTCTCACGGGTAGACCCTTTGCTCACAGGTAGACCCACCGCTCACAGGTAGACCCACTGCTCACAGGTAGACTGAATGTTCACAGGTAGACCCACCGCTCACATGTAGACTGAGTGCTCACAGGTAGACCCACTGCTCACAGGTCGACCCACTGCTCACAGGTAGACTGAGTGCTCACAGGTAGACCCACTGCTCACAGGTAGACCCACCGCTCACAGGTAGACCCACCGCTCACAGGTAGACCCACTACTCACAGGTAGACCCACTACTCACAGGTAGACCCACTGCTCACAGGTAGACCCACCGCTCACAGGTAGACCCACCGCTCACAGGTAGACCCACCGCTCACAGGTAGACCCACTGCTCACAGGTAAACTCACCGCTCACAGATACAACCACTGCTCACAGGTACACCCACCGCTCACAGGTAAACCCACCGCTCACAGGTAGACCCACTGCTCACAGGTAGACTCACCGCACACAGGAAGACCCACTGCTCACAGGTAGACCCTCTGCTCATTGGTAGACCCACCGCTCACAGTAGACCCATCGCTCACAGGTAGACCCACTGCTCACAGGCAGACCCAATGCTCACAGGTAGACCCACCGCTCACAGGTAGACCCACCGCTCACAGGTAGACTGAGTGCTCACAGGTAGACCCACCGCTCACAGGTAGACTGAGTGCTCACAGGTAGACCCACCGCTCACAGGTAGACCCACCGCTCACAGGTAGACTGAGTGCTCACAGGTAGACCCACCGCTCACAGGTAGACTGAGTGCTCACAGGTAGACCCACCGCTCACAGGTAGACCCACCGCTCACAGGTAGACTGAGTGCTCACAGGTAGACCCACCGCTCACAGGTAGACTGAGTGCTCACAGGTAGACCCACTGCTCACAGGTAGACCCACCGCTCACAGGTAGACCCACCGCTCACAGGTAGACCCACTACTCACAGGTAGACCCATTGCTCACAGGTAGACTCACTGCTCACAGGTAGACCCACTGCCCAGAGGTAGACCCACCGCTCACAGGTAGACCCACCGCTCACAGGTAGACCCACCGCTCACAGGTAGACCCACTGCTCACAGGTAGACCCACCGCTCACAGTTAGACCCAGTGCTCACAGGTAGACCCATCGCTCACAGGTAGACCCACCGCTCACAGGTAGACTGAGTGCTCACAGGTAGACCCACCGCTCACAGGTAGACTGAGTGCTCACAGGTAGACCCACCGCTCACAGGTAGACTGAGTGCTCACAGGTAGACCCACCGCTCACAGGTAGACTGAGTGCTCACAGGTAGACCCACCGCTCACAGGTAGACCCACCGCTCACAGGTAGACCCACTGCTCACAGGTAGACCCACCGCTCACAGGTAGACCCACCGCTCACAGGTAGACTGAGTGCTCACAGGTAGACCCACCGCTCACAGGTAGACCCACTGCTCACAGGTAGACCCACCGCTCACAGGTAGACCCACTGCTCACAGGTAGACCCACCGCTCACAGGTAGACCCACTGCTCACAGGTAGACCCACCGCTCACAGGTAGACCCACCGCTCACAGGTAGACTGAGTGCTCACAGGTAGACCCACCGCTCACAGGTAGACTGAGTGCTCACAGGTAGACCCACCGCTCACAGGTAGACTGAGTGCTCACAGGTAGACCCACCGCTCACAGGTAGACCCACCGCTCACAGGTAGACTGAGTGCTCACAGGTAGACCCACCGCTCACAGGTAGACTGAGTGCTCACAGGTAGACCCACTGCTCACAGGTAGACCCACCGCTCACAGGTAGACCCACCGCTCACAGGTAGACCCACTACTCACAGGTAGACCCATTGCTCACAGGTAGACTCACTGCTCACAGGTAGACCCACTGCCCAGAGGTAGACCCACCGCTCACAGGTAGACCCACCGCTCACAGGTAGACCCACCGCTCACAGGTAGACCCACTGCTCACAGGTAGACCCACCGCTCACAGTTAGACCCAGTGCTCACAGGTAGACCCATCGCTCACAGGTAGACCCACCGCTCACAGGTAGACTGAGTGCTCACAGGTAGACCCACCGCTCACAGGTAGACTGAGTGCTCACAGGTAGACCCACCGCTCACAGGTAGACTGAGTGCTCACAGGTAGACCCACCGCTCACAGGTAGACTGAGTGCTCACAGGTAGACCCACCGCTCACAGGTAGACCCACCGCTCACAGGTAGACCCACTGCTCACAGGTAGACCCACCGCTCACAGGTAGACCCACCGCTCACAGGTAGACTGAGTGCTCACAGGTAGACCCACCGCTCACAGGTAGACCCACTGCTCACAGGTAGACCCACCGCTCACAGGTAGACCCACTGCTCACAGGTAGACCCACCGCTCACAGGTAGACCCACTGCTCACAGGTAGACCCACCGCTCACAGGTAGACCCACCGCTCACAGGTAGACCCACCGCTCACAGGTAGACCCACCGCTCACAGGTAGACCCACTACTCACAGGTAGACCCACCGCTCACAGGTAAACTGAATGCTCACAGGTAGCCCCACTGCCCACAGATAGATCCTCTGCTCACAGGTAGACTGACGCTCATTAGTATACCCCATGCTCACAGGTCGACTCACCGCTCACATGTAGACTGAACACTTAATGTATATCATTGCTCACAGCTAGACTGAACGCTGACGGGTAGACCCACCACTGACAGGTGGATCCATTGCTCTCGGGTAGACCCACCGCTCACAGGTGGATCCATTGCTCACGGGTAGACCCACCACTGACAGGTGGATCCATTGCTCACGGGTAGACCCACCACTGACAGGTGGATCCATTGATCTCGGGGAGACCCGCCACTGACAGGTGGATCCATTGCTCTCAGGTAGACCCACCGCTCACAGGTGGATCCATTGCTCTCGGGAAGACCCACCGCTCACAGGTGGATCCATTGCTCTCGGGTAGACCCACCACTGACGGGTGGATCCAGTGCTCTCGGGTAGACCCACCACTGACAGGTGGATCCATTGCTCTCGGGTAGACCCACCACTGACGGGTGGATCCAGTGCTCTCGGGTAGTCCTAACGCTATGGGTGGAGACTGAGTCTGAACCATGAGTTTCAATTGAAAACAGTTAATTGTTTTGACTCATTCATTCAGGCGAATAATGCAGACAATCAGCCAGCTAAAACATGTGGAGCATTTGCCTAACGGGGATATACTGAAATAACTTAAAGCTGTTGCTTGTCGGAGTTTTTTGCAGAAATACTGATCAGCTTCTGACTTTTATGACCTTTGGAGCTTGCAAGCCGTTATTACTGCTGATGATGCCATGAGTGGAAGGACCACCAGTGTGTAAGCATTGGGAACCGTGGAACCCACTAGAACAGTGATTATATCAGGACTTGCTTCAATCAGATGGGGAGCCAAGTGCAGGGATTGTGTTCAGTGCTGGTATAAGCAAATTCCTGAACTGAGCAAATCATTGCCAAGTCCCAATTTCCTGCTCGCACATGGAGTGCCTGCACAGCCAGTCCGTGCAAGCCTGGTTGTTAGGAGAGTTGTTAGGATCTTTCTCCTGACCAGTCCTGCGTAGTCAAGCTGAAGCTCACTGTGTCCGTACATTTGGATTCGTGTGGATGCCGTTCAGAGATTGAAGCGTGATTGCACTCCGTGATTGTCAAAGGTGCGTGTCTTTCTTTTCTGTTTTCCCGATCCCTCCTTCCGCTGAGACGTATGTGCGTGTAGACGTTAGGTGAGGACAGAACAGTGCCTAGCTCTGAGTTACACAAGAGTGTGTAAAAGCTCCATTAACTTTATTTCCAATGGTGCAGTATTTGAGATGTACATCTCTCTTTCCTTTTGTATTTTACCCCCTTTCCTTTGACCGCATAGCTTGATGCAGCAAGGACGGGGCACAACATAGTGGGTACTGTAGTGTAGTAGTTATGTTACTGGACGAGCAATCCAGACGCATGGACCAATAATCCGGTAGAACGTGAGTTCAAATTCCACCAGGGCAGTTTGAGAATTTGAATTCACTTTAAAAAGAAAACTGGAAATAAAAAGCTTGTTTCAGTAAAAGTGACCGTACCCCAAACCCATTCCACGAGGACCCTTCCAGCCCATACATTTATCCCATAATGTCCAGGCCAGATTAGAGGCCAGGTCCTGAAGCTGAATGGCCATTGTGTTTCACCCACTGTGCCACCCAATCCCCCCTTAACCCTCTGAAACCCTTTAATTATAATCTTCAAACAGAATAATCAAACCTATTGTACAAGTCTTTCAAAAGCAGAACAGTTGAGATGAAAGACGAGTCTGACTAACCGGCAAGTAAACAGCCTGTCGGATTGTCGTAAAAACCCAACTGGTTCACTAATGGCCTTTAGGGAAGGAAAGCTGCCATCCTTACCCGGTCACGCCTATATGTGACTCCAGACCCACGCTAACGTGGTTGACTCTTAACTTCCCCAGCAAACTGCTACACAGAATAACACAACTGCTACGGTTCAAGAAGAAGGTCCACCTCCACCTTCTCAGGGCAATTGGGGATGGGCAATAAATGCCGGCCTTGCCAGTGACGACCACACCCCGAGAATGAATTAAAAAAATATCTTCTGCCAGGCTTCCTGCCGTGGAGAGTCCAGTCTGAAACTGGAGTAAGGTCTGGATGGGAGAGGGGTGATGATAGGAGGTATTCTGAGCTTCTGAGGTGAGCAGCAAAGTAGATCTCAGAACTTGAGCCCCAATTCCACCCTCTCACTTCCCCTCCTCCCCCATCGCCTCCCATCCTGCCACTTGACTGGTTTTGGTCTTACTGTGCAAGGAAAATCCATGTAATTAGTTAAACACCTACACATTGAGCGTTGCAGGCTACCCAACCAGAGCTGAGCTCGATTCTGGCCTCATCCAACATCCACACACAAACAGACATTCCAGCAGGGGAGGTCATCAGGAATGAGGGTCCTGGTGGATTTACCCCACTCTAACCCCAGGGGCACTGACAGCAGTTAATTTGATTTTTTTCTGAAACTTTTCCTTTTTCCGTTCCTATCACAGGACTACATTATCTGTGTGACCTGAACTATCTGAGGCTGTTTACTTGGCGGTTAGTCAGACCTCGTCTTTGATCTCAACTGTTCTGCTTTTGAAAGATTGTACAATAGGTTTGATTATTCTGTTTGAAGATTACAATTAAAGGGTTTCAGGGGGTTAAGGGGGGATTGGGTGGCACAGTGGGTGAAACACAATGGCCATTCAGCTTCAGGACCTGGCCTCTAATCCGGCCCGGACATTATGGGATGAGTGTATGGGCTGGATGGGTCCTCCATGGAATGGGTTTAGGGCAGTTCCACCCTCATTCCCAGTGGGCTGGGATTCACAGCAGAAAACTGTCCCTAATTCAGCAGTCGTGGGAAGTGGAAAATTTCACACAAAGCGGTTGGTGAGTCGGGAAGGTGCATTCTGGGATTGGGTCAACAGCTGACCTGGAAGTGCTGGATGCTGACACCTGACAAGAGCAATAGGTTTTACAGCCCTTAAATACTTCAGTCTTTAGTGAGGACAAAATTCATGGCAATAAAAGTGTTTAAAATATGGAGAGAAAAAAATTATCTGTTTAAATTGAGCAAAAAATAAATAAATTGCCCGTGCAGACCCGATTGGTGGCACAGTGAGGTCATCCACACCATTTTTTATTAAACAGGACTTCAGTGCCCCTTTTAACGATAATTATTTCCATTGTTGACAAATCAAGGCCCAGGAAACCCTTCAGTGTATAACCAAAGGATATTCTATGTTTTTATCTCACCAAATTCCATCTGGCAGCTCTGTCTTGGCTGCGAGCTATTTTCCTGTGACAGGGCGTGAGCTTGCTGCGCGTGTGTGAGTGAGAGAGGGATTGGCAGGCAGACAGTGCTTTATAACTGAGAGAAACAGAAAGGGGAAAGTTCTGCCACAGATAGACAGACTCTGCTCCGTGCTCAGTCCCCAGTCACAGCTCCCTGCTCCTCACAGCCCGTCTGTGCAAACTAGCGCCTGTTCTGTGACAATTTCCCTCAGGATTGTGTCGAGTACAAACGATTTCTTCACAAAGCTGTCAAGTGGGTGTCAGAACATCCTCGGATCTTGCATTAAAGTAGCGTTGCGAGGTCCTTTTTCCATCAGTTTGACCTCACTCATTCACTGTATCTGGGCAGTGATCATTCATACTGCAAGGACTTTATTTGAGAATCATTTGGGTTTTTTTGTTTCAACCATCTTATCTTTTTAAAGAATGAAAGTACCTGGAGCTTGGCCGTGACCCAAGACACATTGGATCTGGACTCCCTCATAATCCGGCCTCACGATGAATTCCATGCTCTCTGCTGCAGTGGTGCTCCTCTTGGCTCAAGTAACACAAGGTCTTCCCAGCATTTACCACAGAGGCTGGCTGCGGCTGCTACAGGAAGGGGACGGCTGCGGGGAGTGCCGGCCAGAGCAGTGCCCTGACCCGCAGGGCTGCATGGCTGGGACAGTGCTGGACGGGTGCGACTGCTGCCCCGAGTGCGGCAATGCCGAGGGGCAGATCTGCGACCTCGATAACACCAACCACTTCTATGGGAGGTGCGGAGAGGACTTGGAGTGTCTGCTGGACACCGACGCCGCCTTCTTCGGGGAGATCCCGGAACCCCAGTGCACGTGCCGATCCCAGGAAAGCATGTGCGGATCGAACGGAAGGACGTACAACAACATCTGCAGGTTCAAGGAAGCGTTTCACACCAACAGACACATCAACCTCAGCCTTGCTCACAGGGGGCCCTGTGAGACAGGTAACCGTTTGTTAGTTTCATTACCCGTATTGCCTGCTGTGTTTTTACATCAGCTGTTCTTCAGGACTGTTTACAGCAACTCACAACATCTGCATCTATTTATTGTACAATCGTCCTGCCGCAGATTGATACCAGTAATTTTTGTGGGATTTAATTACAGATGGTGATGCGACCACTACAAATAGCCTCAGCGTATCATTCATTCTGGACATTAGCTATTTACTGCAAATTTACATTTTAAAAATTATTCAAACTGAGGTCAATCAACTCACTTTTGCAGATCACATTGCAATACAGAGTAAAGAGTGCATTACACGGTGCAGCACAGAGTGCAGTGTGTATTACAGGTTACACGGTGTAATAGAGCAGTGGTTCTCAAACTGGGGTCCACAGGCCCCTGGGGGTCCAGAGAGATTTTCCAGAGGGTCCACGAAATAATGTGAAAGTGCTTAGCGAGCAGGGCCAGCCTTACGGGTGGCCGGGCGCCGTAGTCAGGGGGCGCCGTGGTCAAGTGTAAGCGAATGAGTGGCGGCCGGAGGCGGGCTTCGTGCAAGCCGGGAGGCGGGAGCGGATTGCGGCCGCCACATGTGCAGCGTAGAGTGGGCTGGCTGTCTCACCTAGGAGGGGAGCGCACATGAAGGAGCACTGAGAGCGGTACGAAGATGGCCAGGTAGACCTGCGGGCGCCAGGTGAGTTCAGCTTTATTCAAGAAAGGGGAATTTTTAAAAACTATTTATGTACTACATACTTAAACTCAAAGAAAGGGCGCTAAAATACAAGTT
The DNA here is from genome assembly GCA_030390025.1 of Squalus acanthias. Taxonomy (NCBI): domain Eukaryota; kingdom Metazoa; phylum Chordata; class Chondrichthyes; order Squaliformes; family Squalidae; genus Squalus; species Squalus acanthias. The sequence goes on along the minus strand of CM059427.1, from coordinate 120,723,328 downwards.
CACCCAGGGCGCCATGTTCCCTAAGGCTGGCCCTGTTACAGGGTAAAATTGGAAAAACTACTTCTTATTCACAGGGCCTGGAAACTCCGCAACAATGCACTGTGGAAGCTGACAGTTATAGAGCAAACAAAAACAAATACTGATACACATATACACTGCCTTTAGAACACATTTCATGTTTTTGTCATTCTGGCAACTCTGTGCTTCTGTACAACACAGACACCCTTAAAAAAGTTGATCAATGGTCGTTTGTGAGTAAATTACTTTAAAATGGAAAAGTATGATGAAACGACCTCATACTGCCATTACAAGTACTTCAGCTGAAGTCATGGACAGTGCTGAGTCCAGTAGCAAGAAACAAATGAAGAACAGAAAGTATGAGAAGAGTTATATAGAATTTGGATTTATGGAGCTCAGTGATGGCCGCGATGTGTTGTGTGCTTATAAATTTTTATCCAAAGAAACAATGAAGCCTGCAAAACTAAAGCGACACCTCACAGCAAAGCATCTGGAATATAAAGATAAATCGAAATACTGCCTTGAACAAAAGAAAGAATATAGTCACCCCAGAAAACTCAAATGACAAATATCACATCGGTTCCAGAAAAGATCCTGAAAACATATTTTTAACAGCGTTTCAGATTGTTAAAAGCAAAAAAGCCCATACTATCGGAGAGGAGCTGATTCTTCCAGCTACTGTAGAAATGTGCAGAGTGATGGTGAGTGAAGACGCAGCACAAATGTTGAAGGCCATACCACTTTCTAATGACACAGTTAGAAGAATGGAGGAACTCTCAAGAGATATGGGGGAAAAATTCGGTTGCTTTGTGCCTCCCGTTAGCGCCTTAAGAGGGCGCTAACGGGGCGCAAATCAACAAGCGCCCGGGCGCGGCGATATTTGCGCCGCTCGTGAAATTGACCGGACATTTTGCGGCGGCGTTAAACACTACCGCCACGATCTCCTGCGCCCACAGATCGTGACGTCAGTCGAGTGCGCAACGCCCTGGTAGCGCCCCGGACAGGATATTGAGTGGCGGCCCCTGCCTTACCGCCTGCCGCTAGCAATGACAGGTTGAGGGGAGCGTTTTGCAGTCAGGAAGGGACTGGGGGAGCGCTATTTAAAGGTGACCACTTCCTGCCTTTTTTTGTCGGCGACATTTTTGCACCACGCATTCTGAGAGAGAGAGAGACTTCTGGAGAGATTCAACACTGTGTGAAGGAGTTTTGGGTACTGAGCAGCATTTTGCAGGTTCATTTTGATTTGTCCTTCCTTGCATCGATTTAGAAGAGAATATGGGGGCTGCACTCTGAGCTCTTTCCCTGGGTCTCTCCATTGTTCTTTCCAGCAGATTTGATGTACAGATCTCTCCAGGCCGAGATTCAAGGCTGCAATGAACAGGGTGTGGATGGAGACCAAGATCGACCCTCCCCTTTAAGAACTGGCCGGCGCCAGTGTGTCTGTGTTCCATTGCTGACTGACATCACATGAGCTTCGCCAACGCTCTGAGGTAGCGCCTCGCTCCTCGGCGTTAGCGCCTTAAGAGAGGTGTGTAGCGCCTGATTTAGCGCTCCAATCACCTCCAGGGGCGATAGAAGCCAAGTTTGCAGTCGGAGGCGATAATTAGCGGCAGGTGCTAAATTTTTGCGCCCAGCCGATAATTGCGCCCCAAACGGGGCGATACCGAATTTCTCCCCCATAAAATGCTAATTGACAGAAAGACTTTGTGAATGTTAACAGTTTGCAATTCAGCTCGATAAGACAACTGATGTCATAGAGTCATAGGGGGAGAAATTCAGTATCGCCCCATTTGGGGCGCAATTATCGGCCGGGCGCAAAGATTAGCACCTGGCGCTAATTATCGCCTCCGACTGCAAACTTGACTTTTATCGCCCCTGGAGGTGATTGGAGTGCTAAATCAGGCGCTACACATCTGTCTTAAGGCGTAACGGCTGAGGAGCGAGGTGCTAACTCAGAGCGCTGGCGAAGCTCATGTGATGTCAGTCAGCAATGGAACACAGACACAATGGCGCCGGCCAGTTCTTAAAGGGGAGGGTTGATCTTGCTTTCCATCCACATCCTTCTCATTGCAGCCTTGAATCTCGGCCTGGAGAGACCTGTACATCAAATCTGCTGGAAAGAACAATGGAGAGTACAAGGGAAAGAGCTCAGAGTGCAGCCCCCACGGTCTCTTCTAAATCGATACAAGGAAGGGCAAATCAAAATGAACCTGCAAAGTGCTGCTCAGTACCCAAAACTCCTTCACACAGCGTTGAATCTCTCCAGAAGTCTCTCTCTTTCTCTCTCAGAATGCGTGGTTCAAAAATTTCACCAACAAAAAAAGGCAGGAAGCAGTCGCCTTTAAATAGCGCTCCCCCAGTCCCTTCCTGACTGCAAAGCGCTCCCCTCAACCTGTCGTTGCTAGCGGCAGGCGGTAAGGCAGGGGGCGCCACCCAATATCCGCACCGGGGCGCTACTGGGGCGTTGCACACTCGACTGACGTCACGATCTGCCGGCGCAGGAGATCGTGGCGGTAGTGTTTAGCGCCGCCGCAAAATGTCTAGTTAATTTCGCGAGCGGTGCAAACATCATCGCGCCCGGGCGCTAGTTGCTTTGCGCCCCATTAGCGCCCTCTTAAGGCGCTAACGGGAGGCGCAACCAACTGAATTTTTCCCCCAGTCATAACGGCACAGAAGGAGGCCATTCGGCCCATTGTGTCCATGCCGGCTCTCTGTAGAGCAATCCAGTCAGTCCCATTCCCCCGCTCTATTCCCGTAGCCCTGCAAGTTTATTTCCCTCAAGTGCCTATCCAGTCTCCCCTTGAAAACATTGAGTGTCTCCGCTTCCACCACTTCCGTCGGCAGCGAGTTCCAGGTCCTCACCACTCGCTGCGTAAAAAAGTGTTTCCTTGTTGGTAACGCAGCGCAATTATTAGTTTATGTTCGCTATGTTTGGCTGGGGGAAATTTTAGATTTTCTTTTGTGTCAGGCGTTACCAGAATAAGCAACGGGTGAGGGAATATTCAAGTTACTGGATAATTTCATGGAATCAGAATCGTTTAAGTGGGAGAAGTGTGTTGCTGTTTGCAAAGATGGTGGTGCCGCTATGACAGAAGTGGTGTTGTTGCAAGAATAAGAGCCGTAAACCCATAGGTAATCGTGACACAGTGGGCTAAAAGTTTGACTGTGTAGCACCCGTTGTTTGGGCGCTACGGGTGCCGTTTTAGGTCAAAAATGGCGTCCAAGTCGCATGCACACAATTCTGGTGCGGGTCGCGCCAAACGTCAGATTGGTGAGGGCGTTAGCATCGGTGCTGGGGGTGGGCACCAGAAGTATGTAGAGTAGTAACATTGTGACGTCAATCAGTGTGCAACGCTGATTTGATGCCAGCACTGCCATTTTTATCCTCAACGCTGGAGCTAACGCCCTGTGTTAACCTCACACTGCTGAACATGCGTTCAGCAGCAGCAAGGACCTCCTACCAGCGACATTTAAAGGGATCATCAACCACTCTCAGGTCAGTTGCTGATTAATTTCTGTTGGCTCTGTGTAAGTTTGTGGAAGTGCTTGGAGCTTTCTAGAGTTGTTTAATGTTGGTGAGGTGACTGGGAGTGGTGCTGCAAGTGGAGAAGGCCTTGCTTCTGACTTCAAGGGTTCTGGTCAGATTGCTTGCTCCCAGTCATTGGTGCTCTAGTTGTCATCACCCTTGGCCTGCAGCATGACAGGGAGATGGAGCAGAGGCAGCGAAGAAGAGGACAAGCTGCTCGCAGAGGGAGGAGGAGGAGGAGAGGGAGAAGGGCTCTCAGCCGGCGGCCTTATCCACCTAGGGTCTTCCGAGAGCAATTCTCTTACCTCAGCCTGAGCCAGGAGCAGTGTGTGAGGCGTCTGCGCTTTACTAAGGAGGTGCTCACAGAACTCTGCCACCTCTTGCAACCAGACCTGCAGCCTCAGGGCAAGGACAGCGCTGCCAGTGGCTGTGAAGGTGACCGTGGACCTGAATTTCTTTGCGTCGGGATCCTTCCAGGCTGGAGTAGGCGTCTTCTTTAACCTCTCCCTGTTCGCTGTCCACTGCTGCATCAGAGCTGTTTATGCCAGGAGAGGGCACTTCATTGTCTTTCTCTCTGACCAGAGAGAAGCAGGCAGAGTGTGCATAATGCTGCCATCCTGAGAGAGGACAGCGGGTCCGTCCTCCACGGAGCCACTGCCACTCCCCCGGGGCAGCGCCTCAGCAATCCTAGCCATCTGTTGGAGGACAGATTGCTGGACTGCTGTGACACCCTGCAAGCCCCTTTCCACACTGGTAAACCCAGCCACGATGGCAGCAGTCTGAGCTTGCATGGCAGCAAACTAAGCCTGCATGAGAGCAATCTGAGCTTGCACGAAAGAAGTCTAAGCTTGCATGGCAGAAGTCTGAGCTTCAACTGCAGCACCCAGATGTTGGGTGGCTTCTGCTTGTGTTGCAATTGAAGCTGAGACATCGATCACCAGACGCTGCACCACGGTTGGGTCCACAAGTGCGCTAATGGATCTGCCCACCCCTTCCATGCTGGAAAGGATGGGCTCCACACTCGGCACAAAGCTCTGTGCAAGGTTGGTGGCAGACTCCTCCATGCTCCTTGACATTGCACTCAGGCTTTCTGGCAGGCCTGCCAATGCACCAAGCATTTTGTTGTGCATACCCATTAGCGTTCTTCTGTAGGCTGCCCCATCAAAGTCCTGATCTGATCTCTCTGCAGTAGAACTCGTGTGCGACGTCACCCTCCGGGAAGCTGGCACCTGCGCTACCCTTTCCCCCTGCCCGGGCTATTGCCCACTCGTGCCCGGTGACTCACCACGTGCAGATCCCACCTCTAAGCTACCCTCTAAACTCAGCACAGCACCAGTAGCTGAGCTGGTGGCTGTGACTGTCAGATCGAGTGACGGTGTTTCTTCTTCTTCTTCTTCACTCTTCTCTCCCTCATCTTCTGCAACCACTGGCTGGGCAGGTTGGATTTATTGGGTATCTGAAATGAGAAAGGCACAAGGGTAGGGTTGTGGTGAGGGGAGGAGGGAAAGTAAGAAGTGCATGCTTACACCATGTGCAGATTGTAAATCAGAAGAGATTGTGGGATGAGTGGGAAGTGGGATGTGAGAAGGTGGATAACATATGAGGATACCGGCCTCTTGTATTCTTTCAGCCCCGCTGCTGGTCACGGGCTCAGCCATGCCCTGCCCAAGAATGGCCAGCACCGTCTCCTCAAAGGGGGTGAGGTGATGCAGGCCTGTCCCCCTGCCGGTCAGGTTCTGCTGGCGTTGGTTATGCACCACCTTTTCCTCCAAGAGAAAGGGAAATCTGTCAGTGAGTGTGGTGCAATGTGTTTGGCTGATGTGCCTGTTATGGTGGAATAGCTGACAGTGTGTGCAAGCTGTGAGTTGTGGATGTCCGGCTTGCAGCAGTGGTAAGTGTGTGTGGGTGAGGTGAAGCTATGAATGTGAGGTGTGAGTCGTGTTTTGCAGAAATTGTTGGTAGGCGAGTGATGGGGGTGTGGTGCACTGAGCAGTGTGTGAGGCTAGTGGTGCAGATGGTGGGAGATGGCATTTGAAGATGAATTCATTGACCCTCGATCACACATGTGAGGTCATTAAACTGTGTCCAGGTCCTCGGGGCTGCACTGCTGGCATTCACCACAGTGGCTATCTGCTCCCACTGCACTTTGCTCTGTTGCCTGGAGAGCCTCCTATTGACCTGCTGCACCAAGGCCTCCAGTGCTGCATCGGAGAACCTTGGTTCATGCTCTCTCCCCTGTTGTGCCATCATTAGTTGTTTTTTTGCTCAGACAGTTGAATGATGATCTGCAGGCAGAATGCACCTCCCCTTTATGAGGTGCAGACTGCCTTTAAGTAGTGCAGGCTAGCTTTAATTTGTGCTAGCCTCGCACGAACTTGGGCCCCCTGCTGAGCGTTCAGCCACTCAGCAGCATGTTCAGTGCGGGGCTGAACACCACAATCATGCAAATGAGCAGGCAACACAAAGTTCGCATGCTGCCTGCAGTCCTCCAAACGGGCGCGGGTTGCTAGCGTATCACGATCCCCGTGCCCGTTTTCGGGGGTAAACGAATTTCTCGGCCACTTTATGTTGCAGCGCCAAGCCCTTGCTTCAAAAAGAATGGAAGCCGAATTATATCACGACCACCAGACATCCCAAAATGCTTTACAGCCTATGAAGTACTTTTGAAGTGTAGTCACTGTTGTAATGTAGGAAACACGGCAGCCAATTTGCGCACAGCAAGCTCCCACAAACAGCAATGTGATAATTAGCAGATAAACTGTTTTAGATGTTGATTGAGGGATAAACATTGGCCCCAGGGCACCGGGGATAACTCCCCTGCTCTTCTTCGAAATAGTGCCATAGGATCTTTTACGGCCTCGGTTTAACATCTCATCCGAAAGACGGCACCCCCAACAGTGCAGCACTCCCTCAGTACTGCACTGGAGTGACAGCCTAGATTTTGTGCTTGAGTCTCTGGAGTGGGACTGTGAACCCACAACCTTCTGACTCAGAGGTGAGACAGTGCTGCCCACTGAGCCACAGCTGACACTGTGTTAAATGTGGCTGTGACAGGTGTGAATTTTCTGAAGTCCAGACCCGTGAATTCACGTCTGTTGGCAAAGCTGTGTTCAGAAATGGGTGCAGGACATGAAAAGTTCTTGTTTCACACTGAAGTATGTTGGTTATCTCGCGGCAGAGTCCTAGAAAGAGTTTTTGAGTTTTGTAATGAGCTGCTGGCTTTTCTTTCTGTGCAGAATCCTGCATTAGCTGAAAACTTCTCTGACCAATCATGGGTAACGAAACTTGCATACCTTGCTGACATTTTTAACCTGTTAAATACACTGAATATCTCAATACAAGGGGGCAATACAACCACACTCAAAGTGAGTGACAAGATTGCAACATTTAGGAAGAAAATTGAGATCTGGAAAACTAGCCTGAGCAATAGAGTTTCAGATATGTTCTCGCTACTGACTGAGTTTCTGGGTGCAAACACAATGGCGGCTGAGTGTGTGAAAGAAAAGATCATTGCTTATCTTGCAACGCCGGCAGAGTACTTCAGTGTTTATTTTGAAGATATAAACACAGATAAGTACGACCGGGTTTGGGATCCATTTTCAACGTTTGCTATGTCATCTTTGCTGCCTAAGACTAAGTGGAAAAGCAGAAGAGGAGCTGGTGGAACCGTCCTGTGACCGCTCGCTGAAAGTGAAGTTTCAGGAACAAACACCTTCTATTGCTGCGGAGGTCCCAGAATTGGTAAAAGAAGCAATGAAAGTGTTGCTACCTTTCCCAACAACATACAATTGTGAAACCTCATTTTCTGCTATGGCAGCAATGAAGACTAAGTACAAGTCCCGCCTGGAAGTGGAGAATGATTTATGAGTGTCATTGTCAAATATCACATCAAGGATAGCCAGACTCTGCAGTGAGAAGCAGGCACATCCATCTCACTGATATCTGGAAGTAAATACCTGTTTTCTTAAAAGCATTAAAACACTATTTACATGCAGCACTTTTATATTATGATTATTATATAGTATTATAATTTAGATGGGGGGTCCATGATTACTAATCCATTTGAAAAGGGGTCCTTCAAACAAAAAAGTTCGAGAACCACTGTAATAGAGTGCACTGTGAATTACGCATGGTGTAATAGAGTGCACTGTGTATTACACACGGTGTAATAGAGTGCACTGTGTATTACGCACGGTGTAATAGAGTGCACTGTGTATTACGCATGGTGTAATAGAGTGCACTGTGTATTACGCACGGTGTAGTAGAGAGCACTGTGTATTACGCATGGTGTAATAGAGTGCACTGTGTATTACGCACGGCGTAATAGAGTGCACTGTGTATTACGCACAGTGTAATAGAGTGCACTGTGTATTACGCACGGTGTAGTAGAGAGCACTGTGTATTACGCACGGTGTAATAGAGTGCACTGTGTATTACGCACGGTGTAATAGAGTGCACTGTGTATTACGCACGGTGTAATAGAGTGCACTGTGTATTACGCATGATGTAATAGAGTGCACTGTGTATTACGCACGGTGTAATAGAGTGCACTGTGTATTACGCACAGTGTAATAGAGTGCACTGTGTATTACGCACAGTGTAATAGAGTGCACTGTGTATTACGCACGGTGTAATAGAGTGCACTGTGTATTACGCACTGTGTAATTGAGTGCACTGTGTATTACGCACAGTGTAATAGAGTGCACTGTGTATTACGCACAGTGTAATAGAGTGCACTGTGTATTACGCACGGTGTAATAGAGTGCACTGTGTATTACGCACAGTGTAATAGAGTGCACTGTGTATTACGCACAGTGTAATAGAGTGCACTGTGTATTACGCACAGTGTAATAGAGTGCACTGTGTATTACACACGGTGTAATAGAGTGCACTGTGTATTACACACAGTTAGAGCTTTAGTATTACTGCAAATACCATGTAATACCAGCAGTAATACTAAAGCTCTAACTGGGTTCTGTACCCTTGGGAGCTTGCAGTTGCTGACAGTCGGGTACTCATTCCCAAACAATGCTACATTCTGTGTGTGCTCTGTAGTCCCAGTGCTGGTGATGAGGGTCCCCCCGACTATTTATGGTCCCTCGGTAGTCTGTGTGGGGTGTTTTATTTGAGTGGTCCTTGGGTGCAATGTCTTAGCAGCCAATGGTAGGCCAGCTGCCGCCCGTGCATTACGAGCTCTGAATGGGAAATGGCTCAGAGGCCCGTTTGTGGAGGGGATGGGGGAGGGGAACTGCACTATAAGTGAGGGATGTTCTGTCTAGCTGCTGGGGGCAAGCGTTGAATCAGTGGTCAGGTGGTTCCAGTGAGGAACCCCCCCCCTCCCCCCCCGCCCCCAGTACAGCAACAATTCAGAAAAACAATCCCACTGCATGTGAATTTGGGAAACTACGTCAAAACATTCCACTGCTGGGGTCAGATTGAATTTCATGGAACATTTTCCGTTAAAAGGAGCTTTGCAAGTCAAGCAGATTTCTAACCTCACCCATTCCCCACCTGGTGGTGATCCACTCTGCCTTGCCCTGCTCTACATCCGCACCCTTCCCTCAAAAGGGCGCGAGATTCGCGGGTCACCTGCCTAAGAAAGTGTCAGGTGACCCGCGTACACTGAGTCACAGTCATCTGATGTGCTGTCGTTCTCCCCCTGCTCACAGAGGACGACGCTAGTGGCTCCAAACAGATCTCATCTGTAATTTATAATGAATTCTAAAACACCACTCCTAATAAAACCCTTTAGGCTCCCCCTGAGTACTCCCAGATCCAAGGTGCCTTTCCAAGTCATTACATAATCTGAAATGAACTTATTCAGCACCATTTAAAGCCCGGCCTGTCTCTCTTACACACCCTTCTTTTTGCTAACTTTTGTAAACTCTTGTCTAAAAAAAGTGGGGGTCCCAAAAATACTATTATTTGCAATTTTTTACTTGGTATATTTGTCTATCGGCCTCCCCCCTTGAAATTCCACTGGCTCAGTGGGTGAATGCACCGTTTGTCTATCGGCCTCCCTGCTACAAACCCTAGTGGCTCAAAGGAACTCAATTTGAGAGATCTTGGTTCAGGGATAAATATTGGCCTGGACACTGGGGAGAACTCCTCTGCTCTTCTTTGAACAAAAATCTATCGATCTCAATCTTGAAAATGTCAATTATCCCAGCATTGTCAGCCTTTTGGTGGAGAGAGTTCCTGAGTTCCACTACCTATGTGTGACAAAGTGCTTCCTGAATTCATTCCTACACGGCCTAGCTCTAATTTTAAGATTATGCCCCCTTGTTCGGGATTACTCCACCAGATGAAGTTTATGCAGTCTGCCCTCATAATGTGCTCCTTTAAAGCCCCGGTATTATTCTGGTGAATCCACGCTGCACCTCCTCCAAGGCCAATATATCCTTCCTGAGGTGCGATGCTCAGAATGAAACACAATAGTCTTAATGGGGTCTAACCAGAGCTCTGTACAGCTGGAACAGAACGCCCACCCCTTTGTATTCTAGCCCCCGGAAATAAAGGCCAACATTCCATTAACCTTTTGGATTACTTATTGTACCTGTCCCTTCTCCCTTAGTCACCCCTCCCTCAGTATTCCCTTCCTCAGTTTCCCCACCCTCAGTCTCCCCTCCCTCAGTCTCCCTGCCCTCAGTCTCCCCGCCCTCAGTCTCCCCTCCCTCAGTCTCCCCTCCCTCAGTCTCCCCTCCCTCAGTCTCCCCTCCCTCAGTCTCCCCTCCCTCAGTCTCCCCTCCCTCAGTCTCCCCTCCCTCAGTCTCCCCTCCCTCAGTCTCCCCTCCCTCAGTCTCCCCGCCCTCAGTCTCCTCTCCCTCAGTCTCCCCTCCTTCAGTCTCCCCTCCCTCAGTCTCCCCTCCCTCAGTCTCCCCTCCCTCAGTCTCCCCTCCCTCAGTCTCCCCTCCCTCAGTCTCCCCTCCCTCAGTCTCCCCTCCTCAGTCTCCCCTCCTTCAGTCTCCCCTCCCTCAGTCTCCCCTCCCTCAGTCTCCCCTCCCTCAGTCTCCCCTCCCTCAGTCTCCACTCCCTCAGTCTCCCCTCCCTCAGTCTCCACTCCCTCAGTCTCCCCTCCCTCAGTCTCCACTCCCTCAGTCTCCCCTCCCTCAGTCTCCCCTCCCTCAGTCTCCCCTCCCTCAGTCTCCCCTCCCTCAGTCTCCACTCCCTCAGTCTCCCCTCCCTCAGTCTCCACTCCCTCAGTCTCCCCTCCTACAATCTCCCCTCCCTCAGTCTCCCCTCCCTCAGTCTCCCCTCCCTCAGTCTCCCCTCCCTCAGTCTCCCCTCCTACAATCTCCCCTCCTTCAGTCTCCCCTCCCTCAGTCTCCCCTCCCTCAGTCTCCCCTCCCTCAGTCTCCCTGCCCTCAGTCTCCCCGCCCTCAGTCTCCCCTCCCTCAGTCTCCCCTCCCTCAGTCTCCACTCCCTCAGTCTCCCCTCCCTCAGTCTCCCCTCCCTCAGTCTCCACTCCCTCAGTCTCCCCTCCCTCAGTCTCCACTCCCTCAGTCTCCCCTCCCTCAGTCTCCCCTCCCTCAGTCTCCCCTCCCTCAGTCTCCCCTCCCTCAGTCTCCACTCCCTCAGTCTCCCCTCCCTCAGTCTCCCCTCCCTCAGTCTCCCCTCCCTCAGTCTCCACTCCCTCAGTCTCCCCTCCCTCAGTCTCCCCTCCCTCAGTCTCCCCTCCCTCAGTCTCCCCTCCCTCAGTCTCCCCTCCCTCAGTCTCCACTCCCTCCTACAATGCACTAGATTTGAAAGCTCAAGTTTCACATCACCGAACCACTAATTTTGCATTTATCATCTTCTTTCTGATTTGTTCAACCTGTAGGCTGAGCCTTGGCCCTTTTGCCTAGGTTTCAAAACACTACAATGGTTGACAATACAGAGACAGACTTGGGTGCTCTTTAACTGTATAACAACATTGGAACGCACCTTGATCCAAACTGTGCATATGTTTTTAGGGCTCTCTGGGGTGAAATTGAAAAAGAAAATTCAGGCGGGCTGTAAACTGGCTTGCTGAGTCACTATCGCCCATTTTGCGATATCGTCCAGGACCAATTTCACCCCATATCTGATTAGGTTATTGCTCCCTGCAATCCTCCTGACCTCACAACATTTAAAGGGTGCATTTTCTGCGGTTCTCCGTGAATCAGAAATCTCCTTTATCTTTCACCAACTATAATGGGTGCAGTTTGATAAAGAGCTGTGGAGATTCCAACACAAATGGATTTGGGTAAGACAGTGATTCATTATCGTCACATCTCGTGTAATGCGCACACTGACAGGAGGTTCTTGGATCAGTGCTTCAGCATTCTGAAATGTCGCTGTCAAAATCAGCCAAATATAAGGAGCGACATTTATGATCAGTAACAGGAAGACAAATTGCATATCCAGTTAAACATATGGAGCTGTGTTTATGTTTCCGAATGGCATGCTGTAAAATATGTCACATCTCCAAACCAGATTAAGTGGCTGTCGCTCCTAATGAGTTATGCTTGGCAGGTCTTTGTTTATACTTATATGTGTCCAATAAATTTTCATTTTAAATATATATATTCCCCTGTACCAGACAATAAAACAAATCTCACTATCACTGCTTGTCAATGTACATGATATAATGGTGGCAATTTACTTTTCGGGACTATCCTCCCTGACATCCCAGCCAGCAAAACCTGAAAAAAAAAACACATTTGGGCCTATATTGCTGGACATTACTGTTAAACATTAAAGAAAAGAAGCAAGAAGACTTGCATTTCTACAGCGCCCTCCACGTGCGCAAATTGGCTGCTGCGATTCCTGCACTAAAACAGTGGCTACACTTCAAAAAGTACTTCATTGGCTGTGAAACGCTTTGGACGTCCTGAGGTCATGAAAGGCGCGATATAAATGCAAGTGCTTTCTTTCTGCAGTGGTCCTCCGCACTTCATGCCTTGCTTGGGAGAGAAGGCGGGCTGGGATCCTGCTCCACAGGCCGAACTCAATGTAATTCTTTAAATGGCCACTCAGAAGTGGCTTTCCCCCCCTCTCTGTCCATGGAGAAACAGCTGGTCCCCACTCTGCACCTCAGTTGCAATTCAGAACCCACACAGGTGAGAATCAAGAGCCATGAACCCCCATCTGGGAGTGGGGTGGCACATCAGATAAGAAAAGCACCACTCCAGAAAATAATTCCTTGTGACTCTACAACTGTTCAAATATTCTCCGAATAACGTCAACATGCTTTAACTGACTTGATTCTGAACTAGTTCAACACAATTAATGGACGCGTTTATATTGTAGCTGCCAGTTTGAGGCCGGTAATTACAGAATTGTTTGCAGTGCTTTGATATTACTCCGTGGCTCCCAATTGATTGTCATTGCCAGGATACAGCTCTGCACAAGTCTGGCCACTAAATCTGAAATGTATTCAGAGTGCGAGTGGCAGTGCCCAGGGATCTAAGGAGTGTGAGACTGTTTCCTCCAGGGGCCACTCACGCTACTGCCTTCTGGGGCCAACCTGTGACCCTACCCAGAGTTATACTGTCACTGTAAAGCACCAACTATTTCACAGCAATGCAAAAGTGGCAGTCTCGCTGTTCACAGTTAACTTTCTACCCTCTGAGTATTCAACGACTCTATAAAACACACAATTTTATCTCATCGTGTAATCCTAACATAGACTTGCACTGGATCGCTTGGCACATTCTCACTCCATGAGTCATGGGATGGGCTCACGGACGTGTTGAGTTGATCCAAATACACAATAGGAAATAATAGCTAATCCCACGCATGGATTTTAAATATCAGAATTGGTTCCAGACTTTGGGATTGGGATAAGTGTGATATCTTACTGTTCCCGATAAAACCTTCCAAACTTGGGGGAAAAACTGACTTTTCTAATGTAAAGAAAGAAACAGAGGGCACAAATGCAACAATTCATAAAACATGTTATCAAATCGAATGTAATCCCAAGAACTTACTGCAAGCTCTGGTGACAGTAACTAAAATTACATTGTGACATATCAGAGTTGTCAGGCTGCTGTGGTGGATGAAGGTTCCGAATGGTGTGGACATGCGGGTAACAAAGAGAAGGGGGACTTAGCATCATGACAGTATGGTGCCACCAACACTGTCATTGGGTGTGAACTCCCAGTGGGTGAGGCTCCTTGCCAGGAGCTCCCAACTGGAAAGTTTACTCTTACGACCCACGTATGCTAATTCCCTTCACAAAGAGTGAGCTGGTTGAGAATAGATTATAAAATGCTGGAAGGAAGTGTAGAAGGCCATGTACGATATAAAGATCACCTTATTCAGGCACTGGGAAGATAAAGGACTGAGTCAAACATGGCTCCAAAAATGGAAAGGAAACCAGCTCAATGTGAACCAGATGGTGTATAGATTTGTTAGATTCCCCTGAGAGTGTCCTAAATATACTGAGAGGCACTTGCTATTACTTACAAAATGTAGCCTGTTACGAATTTTACATATAACTAGATCATCGCCTTGTGGCATTGCTCACCCATAGACTGGGGTCTGGGGCACAGTTGTGATGTTCAGCTACTAAACTGGTCTGTGCCTTTAAGACCATTGCTTTCAATGGATAAAGAGGTAATTGAAGTCTGCTAAGGTTAATCAATGAGCAGTTGCACACTGTTTATGAGTTTCAGGTCCCAGGTCAATGGCAAGTATTCTTATTGTAAAAAGGTATTTTCTTTTTATGTTTTGTAACTAAGTGTAACTTCTTGAAGTATGATGTCTGGTGTATGATGGGTATGCGCTAAAGGCAGTAGTTATATTTATATATATATTTTCAAAAATGTATTTATTAGCAGATCTCCCATGGTGTTGTTCACAGTAGCTAAGGCGATGTTCTGTTGGGATAGGAATAGACCAGCTGATATATGGTGCTTGTCCCATACAGTCCTGTTATGACTGAGCGTCACAATCCCCAATGCTACGTATAAGGACAGGAGAGTTATACCATATAATGCACAATGCATTATTTTGTTACGATGAAGTTGTAACAAAATGTCATTGGATGGCCTTGCAATCTATTACAATCGATAGCCCTACGATCTATTACAATGGATGGCCGTACGATCTATTACAATAGATGGTCCTACGATCTATTGAAATGGATTGTCCTACGGTCTATTACAATGGATGGTCGTACGATCTATTACAATGGATGGCCCTACGATCTAATACAATGGATGGCCCTACGATATATTACAACGGATGGCCCTATGATCTATTACAATGGATGGCCCTACGATCTAATACAATGGATGGTCCTACGATATATTACAACGGATGGCCCTACGATCTATTTAAATGGATGGCCCTATGATCTATTACCATGGATGGCCCTACGATCTATTACCATGGATGACCCTATGATCTATTACAACGGATGGCCCTACGATCTATTACAATAGATGGTCCTACGATCTATTGAAATGGATTGTCCTACGATCTATTACAATGGATGGCCCTACGATCTATTACAATGGATGGCCCTACGATCTATTACAATGGATGGTCCTACGATCTATTATAGTGGATGGTCCTACAATCTATTACAATGGATGGTCCTACGATCTATTATAATGGATGGTCCTACAATCTATTACAATGGATGGCCCTACGATCTATTATAATGGATGGTCCTACAATCTATTACAATGGATGGCCGTACGATCTATTACAATGGATGGCTGTACGATCTATTACAATGGATGGTCCTACGATCTATTACAATGGATGGCCCTACGATCTATTACAATGGATGGTCCTATGATCTATTACAATGGATGGTCCTACGATCTATTACAATGGATGGCTGTACGATCTATTAAAATGGATGGCCGTATGATCTATTACAATGGATGGTCCTACGATCTATTACCATGGATGGCCCTACGATCTGTTACAGCGGATGGCCCTACGATCTACTACAATGGATGGCTGTATGATCTATTACAATGGATGGCTGAACAATCTATTAAAATGGATAGCCGTACGATCTATTACAATGGATGGCCGTATGATCTATTACAATGGATGGCTGAACAATCTATTAAAATGGATGGCCGTACGATCTATTACAATGGATGGTCCTACGATCTATTACAATGGATGGCTGTACAATCTATTACAATGGATGGCCGTATGATCTATTACAATGGATGGCCCTACGATCTATTAAAATGGATGGCCGTACAATCTATTAAAATGGATGGCCATACCATCTTTAGAATCATAGAATCATAGAAAGTTACAGCATGAAAGGAGGCCATTTCAGCCCATCATGTCCGTGCTAGCCAACAAAGAGCTATCCAGCCTAATCCCACTTCCCAGCTCTTGGTCCGTAGCCCTGCAGGTTACAGCATCCCAAGTGCACATCCAAGTACTTTTTAAATGTGGTTAGGGTTCCTGCCTCTACCACCCTTTCAGGCAGTGAGTTCCAGACCCCCACAACCCTCTGGGTGAAGAAATTTCCCCTCAAACCCCTCTAAACCTTCCACCAATTACTTTAATTCTGTGCCCCCTGGTTTTTGACCCCTCTGCTGAGGGATCAAGGTCCTTTCTATCCACTTTATCTATGCCCCTCATAATTTTATACACCTCAATATGGTCTCCCCTCAGACTCCTCTGTTCCAAGGAAAACAGACCCAGCCTATCCAATCTTTCCTCATAGCTAAGATTCTCTAATCCCGGCAACATCCTTGTAAATCTCCTCTGTACCCTCTCTAGTGCAATCACATCTTTCCTGTAATGTGGTGACCAGAACTGCACGCAGTACTCTAGCTGAGGCCTAACTAGTGTTTTATACAGTTGAAGCTTAACCCCCCTGCTCTTGTATTCTATGCCACGGCTAATAAAGGCAAGCATTCCGTATGCCTTCTTAACCACCTTATCTGCCTGGCCTGCTACCTTCAGTGGACATGCACTCCAAGGTCCCTTTGTTCCTCTACACTACTCAATGTCGTACCATTTAATGTGTATTCCCTTTCCTTGTTAGCCCTCCCCAAATGCATTACCTCACACTTCTCCGGATTGTATTCCATTTGCCACTGTTCTGCCGACCTGACCAATTTATTGATATCTTCCTGCAGTCTACAGCTTCCTTCTTCAGTATCAACCACACAGCCAATTTTAGTATCATCTGCAAACTTCTTAATCATACTCCCTATATTCAAGTCTAGATCTACAAGAGAGGGGGCAGTACTGGACCTAATTCTAGGGAATGTAGCCGGGCAAGTGGTAGAAGTGTTAGTAGGAGAGCATTTTGGTGACAGTGACCATAATTCGGTGAGATTTAAGGTAGTCATGGAAAAGGACAAAGATGGACCGGAAATAAAGGTTCTAAATTGGGGGAAGGCCGATTTTAATATGATAAGGCAGGATCTGGCCAAAGTGGACTGGGATCAGCTACTTGTAGGAAAATCCACATCAGAGCAGTGGGAGTCTTTCAGAAAGGAAATAGAGAGAGTACAACGGCAACATGTTCCCGTAAAGGTCAAGGGTGGGACCAACAAGTCCAGGGAACCCTGGATGTCAAGGGATATACGAGAATGGATTAGGAAAAAAAGGGAGGCTTTTGGCAGATACAAAGGACTAAAAACAGTGGAAGCCCTAGAGGAGTATAGAAAGTGCAAGGGGGTACTTAAAAAAGAAATTAGGAGAGCGAAGAGGGGGCATGAAATAACACTGGCGGGCAAAATAAAGGAAAATCCCAAGGTGTTTTATAAGTATATTAAGGGCAAGAGGATAACCAGGGAAAGAGTAGGGCCCATTAGGGACCAAAGTGGCAATCTGTGTGTAGAGCCAGAAGATGTAGGTGGGTTTTAAATGAATATTTTGCATCTGTGTTCACTATGGAGAAGGACGATGTAGGCATAGAAATCAGGCAGGGGGATTGTGATATACTTGAACAAATTAGTATTGAGAGGGAGGAGGTACAAGCGGTTTTAGCGGGCTTAAAAGTGGATAAATCCCCAGGCCCAGACGAGATGTATGCCAGGCTGCTGTGTGAGGCAAGGGAGGAGATTGCAGGGGCTCTGACACAAATTTTCAGAACCTCTCTGGCCACAGGGGAGGTGCCAGAGGACTGAAGAACAGATAACGTAGTACCATTATTCAAGAAGGGTAGTAGGGATAAACCAGGGAGTTATAGGCCAGTAAGCCTAACATCAGCGGTAGGGAAATAATTGGAAAAATTCTGAGGGACAGAATTAGTCTCCACTTGGAGAGGCAAGGATTAATCAAGGATAGTCAGCATAGCTTTGTCAGGGGGAAATCATGTCTGACCAATTTGATTGAATTTTTCGAGGGGGTGACGAGGTGTCTGGATGAGGGTAGTGCAGTTGATGTGGTCTATATGGACTTCAGTAAGGCTTTTGACAAAGTCTCGCATGGGAGACTGGTCAAGAAGGTAAGAGCCCATGGGATCCAGGGCAACTTGGCACATTGGATCCAAAATTGGCTTAGTGGCAGGAGGCAGAGGGTGATGGTCGAAGGTTGTTTTAGTGACTGGAAGCTTGTGTCCAGTGGTGTACCGCAGGGATCGGTGCTGGGTCCTTTGCTGTTTGTAGTGTACATTAATGATTTAGATATGAATGTAGGAGGTATAATCAGTAAGTTCGCAGATGACACGAAAATTGGTGGGGTGGTAAATAACGAGGAGGGAAGCCTCAGGCTACAGGACGATATAGACGGGTTGGTCAGATGGGCAGAACAGTGGCAAATGGAATTTAACCCTGAAAAGTGTGAGGTGATGCATTTTGGGAGGACTAACAAGGCAAGGGAATACACAATGAATGGTAGGACCCTAGGAAGGACAGAGGATCAGAGGGACCTTGGTGTGCATGTACTGTACATAGATCCCTGAAGGCAGCAGGACAGGTAGATAAGGTGGTTAAAAAGGCATATGGGATACTTGCCTTCATTAGCCGAGGCATAGAATATAAGAGCAGGGAGGTTATGATGGAGCTGTACAAAACGCTAGTTAGGCCACAGCTGGAATACTGTGTGCAGTTTTGGTCACCACACTATAGGAAGGATGTGATTGCATTGGAGAAGGTGCAGAGGAGATTCACCAGGATGTTACCTGGGCTGCAGCACTTCAGCTATGAAGAGAGACTGGACAGGCTGGGGTTGTTTTCCTTAGAGCAGAGAAGGCTGAGGGGGGACCTGGTTGAGGTGTACAAAATTATGAGGGGCATAGATAGGGTAGATAGAAAGGAACTTTTCCCCTTAGTAGAGGGGTCAATAACCAGGGGGCATAGTTTCAAGGTAAGGGGCAGGAGGTTTAGAGGGGATTTGAGGAAAAACTTTTTCACCCAGAGGGTGGTTGGAATCTGGAACTCACTGCCTGAAAGGGTGGTAGAGGCAGGAACCCTCATAACATTCAAGAAGCATTTAGATGAGCACTTGAAACGCCATAGCATACAAGGCTACGGACCAAGTGCTGGAAAATGGGATTAGAATAGACAGGGCTTGATGGCCGGTGCGGACACGATGGGCCGAAGGGCCTCTTTCTGTGCTGTATAACTCTATGACTCTATGAGATCATTGATATATACCACAAAAAGCAAGGGACCTAGTACTGAGCCCTGCGGAACCCCACTGGAAACAGCCTTCCAGTCACAAAAACACCCATTAACCATTACCTTCTGCTTCCTGTCTCCGAGCCAGTTTTGAATCCAACTTGACACTTTGCCCTGGATCCCATGGGCTTTTAACTTCGTGACTAGTCTGCCATGTGGAACCTTATCAAAAGCCTTGCTAAAGGCCATATACACTACATCAAATGCACTACCCTCATCTACCCTCCTTGTTACCTCCTCAAAAAATTCAATCAAGTTTGTCAGACACGACCTTCCCTTAACAAATCCGTGCTGACTATCCTTGATTAATCTGTGTCTTTCTAAATTAAGATTTATCCTGTCCTTCAGAATTCTTTCCAATAATTTTCCCATCACCGAGATTAGGCTGACTGGCCTGTAATTACTCAGTCTATCCTTTTCTCCCTTTTTAAACAAGGGTACCACATTAGCAGTCCTCCAGTCCTCCGGCACCACACCTGAAGCCAGAGAGGATTGAAAAATGATGGTCAGGGCCTCTGCTATTTCCTCTTTTGCTTCACTTAACAGCCTGGGATACATTACATCCGGGCCTGGGGATTTATCCACTTTTAAAGCTGCTAAACCCCTTAATACTTCCTCTCTCACTATGTTTATTTCATCTAATATTTCACACTCCTCCCCCCTGATAGCAATGTCTGCTTCGCCCCTCTCCTTTGTGAAAACAGACGCAAAGTATTCATTAAGAACCCTACTGACGTCGCCCGCTTCCACACACAGATTACCCTCAGGATCTCTAATAGGCCCTACCTTTTCTTTAGTTATCCTCTTACTCTTAATATATTTATAAAACATCTTTGGGTTTTCCTTGATTTTACTTGCCAAGAATTTTTCATGCTCTCTCTTTGCTTTCCTAATATCCTTTTTAATTGCACCCCTGCACTTTCTGTACTCCTCTAAAGATTCTGGAGTATTTAGCCCTCGGTATCTGTCATACGCCTCCCTTTTTTTCTTTATCCTACCCTGTATGTCCCTAGACAAAATTGAGAGGTCGCACAACACCAGGTTATCACCACGACCTCTCAATTTTGTCCACCCCAGTCCAACACCGGCATCTCCGCATCATGTCCCTAGACATCCAGGGGACTCTAGATTTGTTAGTCCCACCTTTTTTCTTTAAGGGCACATATTTGGTCTGAACCCTCTGGATCTCCTCCTTGAATGCCTCCCACTGCTCTGACACTGATTTACCTTCAAGTAGCTGTTTCCAGTCCACTATGGCTAAATCCCCTCTGAGCTTAGCAAAATTTGCTTTTCCCCAATTTAGAATTTTTATTCCTGGTCTATCCTTGTCCTTTTCCATAATTACTTTAAATCTAACAGAATTATGGTCACTAGCACCAAAATGCTCCCCCACTGATACGCCTTCTACCTGCCCAGCTTAATTCCCTAAAACTAAGTCCAGAACCGCCCCCTCCCTTGTTGGACTTGCTACATACTGGCTAAAAAAGTTCTCCTGGATGCATTTTAGGAATTCCGCACCCTCTATACCCTTCACACTAATTTTATCCCAGTTAATATTGGGGTAGTTGAAATCCCCTCTTATTACTGCCCTATAGTTTTTGCACTTCTCAGAAATTTGTCTACATATTTGTTCTTCTATCTCCCTCTCACTGTTTGGGGGTCTGTAGTACACTCCCAGCAGTGTGATCGCCCCTTTTTTGTTTTTCAATTCGACCCATATGACCTCGTTTGATGATCCCTCCAACATATCATCCCTCCTCACAGCTGTAATAGTTTCTTTAATCAATACCGCGACCCCCCTCCCTTTTTACCTCCATCTTTATCCCGTCTGAAAATCCTGTAACCAGGAATGTTGAGCTGCCATACCTGCCCCTCTTTCAGCCACGTCTCTGTAATAGCTATAATATCATAGTTCCAAGTATCTACCTGTGCCCTCAGCTCATCTGCTTTGTTCGCTATACACCTTGCATTGAAGTATATACCATTTAGTACAGGCAAACCTCCTTGTTGACTACTATCTAGCCCTTGATTCCTCTGTCCTTCCAATTTACTTTCTACGTTTTTGTTTTCCAATTCCAGTTTTTCTTCCCTCCCTATTGACTCTATATTTAGGTTCCCATCCCCCTGCCAAGCTAGTTTAAACCCTCCCCAACAGCACTAGCAAACCCTCCCGCGAGGATATTGGTCCCATTCCCGTTGAGGTGCAACCCGTCTGGCTTGTAGAGGTCCCACCTCCCCGAGAAACGGTTCCAATTCTTCAGGAATCTAAAGCCCTCCCTCCTACACCATCTCTCCAGCCACGCATTCATCTGCTCTATCTTCCTATTTCTGTACTCACTAGCACATGGTACTGGTAATAATCCAGAGATTACTACCTTTGAGGTCTGCTTTTTAACCTCTTTCCTAGCTCCCTAAATTCTGCCTGCAGGACCTCATCCCTCTTCCTACCTATGTCGTTGGTACCGATATGGACCACGACCTCTGGCTGTTCACCCTCCCCCCTCAGAATGCCCTGCAGCCGTTCAGTGACATCCTTGATCCTGGATCCAGGGAGGCACGTCTGCGGCCACAGAAACGCCTGTCTGTTCCCCTAACTATTGAATCCCCTATCACTATTGCTCTCCCTCTCCTCTTCCCCCCCCCCGCCTGTGCAGCTGAGCCTTCTGTGGTGCTGTGGACTTGGCTCTGGCTGCACTCCCCAGAGGAACCATCGCCCTCACCAGTATCAGCACCAAATACTGGTTGGTGAGCAAGATGGGCTCAGGGGACTCCTGCACTACCTGCCTGGTCCTCCTCTTCTGTCTGATGGTCACCCATTCCCTCTCTGCCTGCACACTCTTAAGCTGCGGGGTGACCACCTCCCGAAATGTGCTATCCACGTAGCTCTGAGCCTCGCGGATGCACAGCAGTGACTGCAGCCGCTGCTCAAGCTCCGTAACCCGGTGCTCGAGCTGCTGTAGCTGGCGACACTTCCCGCACAAGCCAAGTAAAACCACTTACCAGATACTCACCAATCAGCTCCCTCTTTTTGAACATTTAGTTTTTAATCCTGGCTCTTAATTTAAACCAGTGCCCAAGATAAAGAGAGAAATACTGACCAACCAATCACTTCCCTGCTTTCCTGTGACATGACTCCTTGTTTTTTGGACTCCTGGATTTTTTCCTCTCTGCTCCGGTTCCCAGCTCGGTCCGCTCCTCCTCAGCTGCTCGCAGTGAGTTCAGGCCCCTCTCCGACCCTGCTCTTTATTTACTGGCCTCTGCTCCGGTTCCCGGCTCGGTCCGCTCCTCCTCGGCTGCATGGCATGGCCCTACGGTCTATTACAATGGATGGCCCTACGGTCTATTACAGCGGATGGCTGTACGATCTATGACAATGGATGGCCCTATGATCTATTAAAATGTATGGCCTTACGATCTACTACAATGGATGGCTGTACGATCTATTACAATGGATGGCCGTATGATCTATTACAATGCATGGCCCTACGATCTATTAAAATGGATGGCCTTATGATCTATTAAAATGGATGGCCTTACGATCTATTACAATGGATGGCCGTATAATCTATGACAATGGATAGCCCTACGATCTATTACAATGGATGGCCGTACGATCTATTACAATGCATAGCCCTACGATCTATTAAAATGGATGGCCTTACGATCTATTAAAATGGATGGCCTTACGATCTATTACAATGGATGGCCTTACGATCTATTACAATGGATGGCCTTATGATCTATTACAATGGATGGCCTTATGATCTATTACAATGGATGGCCTTATGATCTATTACAACGGATGGCCGTATGATCTATTACAATGGATGGCCGTATGATCTATTACACTGGATGGCCTTACGATCTATTACAATGGATGGCCTTATGATCTATTACAATGGATGGCCTTATGATCTATTACAATGGATGGCCGTATGATCTATTATGATGGATGGCCGTATGATCTATTATGATGGATGGCCTTATGATCTATTACACTGGATGGCCGTATGATCTATTATGATGGATGGCCTTATGATCTATTACACTGGATGGCCGTATGATCTATTACAATGGATGGCCGTATGATCTATTATGATGGATGGCCGTATGATCTATTACACTGGATGGCCGTATGATCTATTACACTGGATGGCCGTATGATCTATTACACTGGATGGCCGTATGATCTATTATGATGGATGGCCTTATGATCTATTACACTGGATGGCCGTATGATCTATTACAATGGATGGCCGTATGATCTATTATGATGGATGGCCTTATGATCTATTACACTGGATGGCCGTATGATCTATTATGATGGATGGCCTTATGATCTATTACACTGGATGGCCGTATGATCTATTACACTGGATGGCCGTATGATCTATTATGATGGATGGCCTTATGATCTATTACACTGGATGGCCGTATGATCTATTACAATGGATGGCCTTATGATCTATTACAATGGATGGCCTTATGATCTATTACAACGGATGGCCGTATGATCTATTACAATGGATGGCCGTATGATCTATTACAACGGATGGCCGTATGATCTATTATGATGGATACCCTATGATCTATTACAATGGATGGCCTTATGATCTATTACAACGGATGGCCGTATGATCTATTACACTGGATGGCCTTATGATCTATTACAATGGATGGCCTTATGATCTATTACAATGGATGGCCTTATGATCTATTACAATGGATGGCCGTATGATCTATTACAATGGATGGCCGTATGATCTATTACACTGGATGGCCGTATGATCTATTATGATGGATACCCTATGATCTATTACGATGCACAGGTTTTCTGGGGTTTAAAATTGAAAGAATCCCTTCCTTTGCCATGCCTGAGATGCCTCCTGGCTCAAGTAATGGAATACACATTGGATAACTTATTCCTGTTAGTTAAATATCATCACAATGTGCCGTGTCACTGAAAAATCCCAAAAGGGAGTGCGGAATATCCCGGCCAGGATCTTCCCATTAAATATTAGCCCACTTTTATCTTTACAGATAGTGACAGACCAGCCCCTGAAAGTCCAGCATTTCCCATTGTCTGATATTAACGGCTCCTTATATTAACTGTAGCTAGCTACTCACAGTACTGTATAACATGGCAGATTTTACAGCGAATAAGTGAAAATCAGACTGCCTAAAGGTTCCTCCTGTAACTGATCTCCCTTCATGTGTTGCAGCTGTCATCAGCTGAGGGTGAGCAAATTATGCAGGTTAATGAGGAACAATTTCTTATAAATATCAGAGGTGCAACATCACAATGGAGTTAGCCTTTGGCTAAGTGGTAACGTTTCTACCTTTGAGTCAGAAGGTGCAGGGCTCGAACCTACATTTGAAGAAATATATTCTGTTAAAAAACAAGAACAAACTAGCCAATAATGAGCCACCATGGATGTATAAAGAGATAAGAGCAAAATTGAAATATAAGAAAAAAACACACACTAAGGAGAGGATAACAATAGGAAATATAAAGAGGTTAGGAAAGATGTCAAAAAAACCAATTAGAAAGGCAAAGATGAAATACAAAATTAAATTATCAAGGAATATAAGAAGAAATAGTAAAGGATTCTACAGACACATAAATAACAAAAGGAAAATCAGGTTAGGGATAGGACCACCAAGCGATACAAACAATAAACTCACAGGTAATGACAGCGAAATGGCAGAACTATGAAATAATTACTTTGCCTCACTATTTACCAAGGAGACAAACAAGGTGGACATGACATTAGATGACGAAATCAAAAAAGATATGAAGACATTTAAGATAGAAAGAAGGGAGATAATTGATAAATTAATTAAACTTAGAGAGGATAAAACCCCTGGTCCGGATGGATTACATCCATGCATATTCAAAGAAGCTAGGGAAGTGATAGCAGAGGCACTACTATATTTTTATAAACATTAATTAGAAAACTGTATAGTGCCAGAGGATGGGAGGGCAACTAATGTTATTCTTATATTTAAAAAGGGAGATAGAACAAGTTCAGGGAACTATAGATCAGTTAGTTTAACAATGGCCTAGAAATTCGGGTGGCCGGCTTGCCGCGGGGGTAAGGATCGCGCGCGCTCTTACCTACCGCGCCTGCCGTTGTGTTTCGGGCCCACAGGAACTTCGGGTCCTGGGCCTCTCCCTAGTGCCGGCGCGCAGTGCTTGCGTGTCCCAGGGGTGCAGTTAGTGCGATGCGACTCCTGGGATCACGTGGGCCATGGAGAGCCAATGGCAGCAGACCATCTTTCATTCATAGATTTGACAGGAGACCTGTCAAATCTGTGAATTGAAATCGGCCCCAAAAGAACAGCTAAACCTCAAATAAATTTTTTTTTAAAACCATCACATTAATAAAATAACTATAGTTAAATAAATTAACCACTTTAAACAAAAATTTTACTTTTTGAAAAAATTTAAATTCTTTTTAAAAGTTATAAAAATAAACTTACCTTTCTTTAAAGTCTCTAAAAAAGATAAACCTGTTGAAAAAAATTTAAAATTATACTTAATTAACTACTTACCTTGTACAAAAGGGGTCTTACGCCTCCTTTTTACTTGTGTAAAATCTTCCATACTTACCCTCGCGTTGAAACCTGAAAAAAAATCTAAGTGTGCTGCGTGCGCGCAGCCTCTAGTGCGCACGCGGTTCACCTAGGAACCGCCCCCTTCGCCATACCGGAAGTGCCGGTTTCCCGCGCATGCGCAGTGCATGCAGGAAACCGGCACTTCGGAAATGAATACGGGTGAGTACGCAGCGGGTACTCTCCCGAGAACGGCCGAATTTTGGGGCCATTGTGGTAGGAAAAATAAGGATATCTTTACTCAAAGATGCAATAGATAAACATCTAGAAACCAAAAATATAATAAACAATAGTTAACACGGATTTCAAAAGGGAAGGTTATGCTTGATCAACCTTACAGAAAGAGTTGACAAGGGTAATGCAGTAGGTATAATATACTTGGATTTTCAAATGGCCTTCTATAAGGTACCACATAGCAGACTCATGACTAAGGATGTGGAGTCAGGGGACAAGTAGAAGAATGAATAACAAGCTGGCTACAAAACAGAAAACAAAGCATAGGGGTTAATGATAGTTATTTGAGTGGCGGAAGGTGGGAAGTGGTGTTCCATAGGAATCAGTGCTGGGACCACTGCTGTTCACTATTTACATCAACGATTTGAACTCAGGAATCGGAAGTACAAAGAGTCTAAATGGGGTAGAAGAGCAAAGGGATCTAGGGGTAGACATTCACAAATCATTAATAGAAGCAACGGAAGTTAAAGCCTTAAAAAAATGCAAACATAGCACTGGGCTTCATTTCTGGAGGAATAGAATTGAAAAGCAGGGGAGTTATGCTAAACTTGTATCGAACCTTGGTTCAAACAAACTTGGAGTACTGTGCACAGCTGTGGTCTCCATATTATAAAAAAGGGTATAGAGGCACTGGAGAAGGTGCAAAAAAGATTTACAAGGATGATACCAGAACTGAGAGGTTAGAACTATCAGGAAAGACTGAACAGGCTGGGGCTCTTTTTTCTAGAAAAGAGAAGGCTGAGGGGTGACCTAATCGAGGTCTTTAAAATTATGAAGGGGCTTGATAGGGTAGACATAGAGAAGATGTTTCCACTTGTGGGGGAATCCAAAACTAGAGGACATTAATATATGAGAGTAACTAATAAATCCAATAAAGAATTCAGGAGAAACCTCTTTATCCAGAGAGTGGTTAGAAAATGGAATTTGCTACCACAAGGAGTAGTTGAGGTAACAGCATAGATGCATTTAAAGGGAAATTAGATAATCACATGAGGGAGAAAGGAATAACAGGATATGCAGATAGGCTCAGATAAAGTAGGGTGGGAAGAGGCTCGTGTGGAGCTTAAACACCAAAATAGACGCAGGACATTCTGAGGGAGGAGGGTGAACAGCCAGAGGCCGTTGGCCATATCGGTACCAACGACATAGGCAGAAAGAGGGATGAGGTCCTGCAGGCAGAGTTTAGGGAGCTAGGAGAGAAATTAAAAAGCAGGACCTCAAAGGTAGTAATCTCTGGATTACTCCGGTGCAACATGCGAGTGAGTACAGGAATAGGAGGATAGAACAGATGAATGCGTGGCTAGAGAGATGGTGCAGGAGGGAGGGCTTTAGATTCCTGAGGCATTGGGACCGTTTCTGGGGAAGGTGGGACCTGTAGAGGCCGGACGGTTTACACCTCAACAGAGCCGGGACCAATATTCTCGCGGGGAGGTTTGTTAGTGCTGTTGGGGAGGGTTTAAACTAGCTTGGCAGGGGGATGGGCACCAGCATATAGGAGTAGAAAAGAGGAATAAGGTGCATAAAAGAGTGAGTGTGTTGGATAGTACGAGAGAAGATAGTACTAGAGGTGATAGTAGTACCATATTAGATAGGAGCAGACTAAGAAAGACTACGAAAAATTCAAAAATGGGTTTAGAATGCATGTACATAAACACACAAAGTGTGGTGAATAAGATTGGTGAGCTACAAGCACAATTAGCCGTGTGGCAATATGATGTTGTGGCAATAACGGAAACGTGGCTTAAAAACGGTGAGGACTGGGCACTTAATATTCAAGGGTACAAGGTATTCAGAAAAGATAGGGAAGGAAAAAAGGGAGGTGAGGTGGCAGTGCTGATTAAGGAAGACATTGTAGTGTTGGAAAGGGAGGATGTTCTTGAAGGGACAAGGACAGAATCCATTTGGTTAGAGTTGAGGAGCAAAAAGGGTATGATCACGCTATTGGGGGTATTCTATAAGCCTCCAAATAGTGAGAGGGAGGTAGAGGAGCAAATCTGCAGGGAAATCACAGAGATATGCAAGAGCTATAGAGTGGTGATACTGGGGGACTTTAATTACCCAAATATCGATTAGGATAATGCTAGGGTAAAGGGAAAGGAGGGGGAGGAATTTCTGAAATGTGTTCAGGAGAATTTCCTTGACCAATATGCTCTTGGCCCAACTAGGAATGAGGCATTGCTGGATCTGGTGCTAGGGAATGAGGTGGACCAGGTCGACCAAGTGTCTGTGGGAGAACACTTGGGTACAAGTGATCATTGTATCATAAGATTTAGATTAGTAATGGAGAGGAACAAGGAACAATCTAGAGTGGAACTTCTAAACTGGAATAGGGCTAACTTCAATGGGATACAAAAGGATCTAGCCAGGGTAAAATGGAACCAAAGACTGACAGGAAAAACTGTAATGGAACAATGGGTGATCTTTCAGGAGGAGATGTTCCAAGTACAGGCTAGGTACATTCCAACAAGAGGGAAGGGTAAGGGAACCAAAGCAAGGGCTCCTTGGATGACAAGGGAGATAGAGAAGATGATGAAACAAAAACAGAGTGTGTATGATGCATGTCAGGTGAATTCTTCAAGGGAGAACCAGACCAAATACAATAAGTTGAGAGGGGATGTGAAGATGAAAAAAAGGTTGGCAAAGAGAGAATATGAGAGTAGAATGGCATTTAACTTAAAAGGGAACCCAAAAATCTTCTACCGGCATGTAAACAGTAAGCGGGTAGTAGGAGGCGGGGTGGGGCCTATTAGAGACAAAGAAGGTGATATATGCTTAGAGGCGGAGGGCAAGGCTAGAATACTCAATGAGTAATTTGCATCGGTGTTTACTGAGGAGGTGGATGCTGACAAAATATCGGTAGAAGTGGAAAAGGTAGAAGCAATGGAAGGGGTGAAAATTGATAGACAGGATGTACTAGAAAGACTGGGTATGCTTAGAGTGGACAAGTCGCCTGGTCCAGATGGCTTGCATCCCAGGTTGCTAAGGCAATTGGGGGAGGAGATAACAGAAGAGCTTGCCATAATTTTCCAATCTTCCCTAGATGCGGGGGAGGTGCCTGAGGATTGGAAAGTGGCAAATGTGACACCATTGTTCAAGAAAGGGTGTAAGGACAATTCTAGTAACTACAGGCCAGTCAGTTTAACATCAGTGGTGGGTAAAGTTTTAGAAACAATAATCAAGGAAAAAATTAACAGGCACTTGGAGAGGTTTAAGCTAATTAAGGAGAGCCAACACGGATTTGTAAAAGGCAGATCGTGTTTGACTAATCTCATTGAATTTTTGATGAAGTAACAGAGAGGATTGATGAAGGGAATGCAATGGATGTTGTCTACATGGATTTTTGGAAGGTGTTTGACAAAGTACCACATAGAAGGCTGGTTAACAAAATTGAGGCTCATGGAATAGGTGGGTCAGTGGCAGTTTGGATAAGGAATTGGCTTAAGGACAGAAAACAGCGAGTTGTGGAAAATGGCTGTTTTTCAGACTGGAGGATGGTAATCAGTGGTGTTCCCCAAGGGTCAGTGCTGGGGCCACTGCTTTTTTTGATAGATATGAATGACCTGGATATTGGAATACAGAGTAGAATTTCTAAATTTGCCGATGACACCAAACTTGGGAGTGTGGCAAACAGTGATGATGATACCAATCGACTGCAACAGGACATAGAAAGGCTAGCAGAATGGGCAGACAAGTGGCAGATGGAATTTAATCCAGAGAAGTGTGAGGTGATGCATTTTGGCAGAAGGAACAGTGAGAGGCAATATACACACTTAATGGCACAGTTTTAAAGAGTGTGCAGGGACAGAGGGACCTGAGAGTTAATGTGCATAGGCCCCTGAAGGTGGCAGGATATTTTGAGAGAGTGGTTAACAATGCATTTGGGATCTTGGGTTTCATAAATAGAGGTATTGAGTACAAAAGTAGAGAAGTTATGCTGAACCTTTATAAAGCGCTGGTTAGGCCACAACTGGAGTATTGCATCCAGTTCTGGTCACCACACTTTAGGAAGGATGTGAAGGCCCTTGAGAGGGTGCAGAGGAGATTTACCAGAATGGTTCCGGGGATGGAGGATCTTAGCTACAAGGACAGGTTGGAGAAGCTGGATTTGTTTTCATTAGAGCAAAGGACGTTGAGGAGTGATTTGATAGCGGTGTACAAGATTATGACAGGTTTGGATAGGCTAGACGGGGAAAGGCTGTTCCCATGAATTGATGGTACAAGGACTAGGGGCACAGATTTAAGGTTTTGGGCAAGAGAAACAGGGGGGACGTGAGGAAAAACTTTTTTACGCAGCGAGTGGTGATGACCTGGAACTTGCTGCCGACGGAAGTGGTGGGAGAATGGATAGGCACTTGAGGGAAATAAACTTGCAGGGCTACGGGGATAGAGCGGGGGAATGGGACTGACTGGATTGCTCTACAGAGAGCCAGCACAGACTCGATGGGCCAAATGGCCTCTTTCTGTGCCGTTATGACTCTATGGGGGAAAAATTCAGTTGGTTGCACCTCCCATTAGCGCCTTAAGAGGGCGCTAATGGGGCGCAAAGCAACTAGCGCCCGGGCGCGGCGATGCTTACGCCACTCACAAAATTAACTAGACATTTTGCGGCGGCGCTAAACAGTACCGCCACGATCTCCTGCGCCAGCAGATCGTGACGTCAGTCGAGTGCGCAATGCCCCGGTAGCACCCCGGAGTGGATATTGCGTGGCGCCCCCTGCCTTACCGCCTGCCACTAGCAACGACAGGTTGAGGGGAGTGTTTTGCAGTCAGGAAGGGACTGGGGGAGCGCTATTTAAAGGCGACTGTTTCCTGCTATTTTTGTTGGCGACATTTTAGAACCACGCATTCTGAGGGAGAGAGAGAGAGGCTTCTGGAGAGATTCAACGCTGTCTGAAGGAGATTTGGGTACTGAGCAGCACTTTGCAAGTTCATTTTGATTTGCCCTTCCTTGTATCGATTTGGAAGAGATTGTGGGGGCTGCACTCTGAGCTCTTTCCCTGGGCCTCTCCATTGTTCTTTCCAGCAGATTTGATGTACAGGTCTCTCCAGGCCGAGATTCAAGGCTGCAATGAGCAGGATGTGGATGGAAAGCAAGATCAACCCACCCCTTTAAGAACTGGCCGGGGTCATTGTGTCTGTGTTCCATTGCTGACTGATATCACATGAGCTTCGCCAGCGCTCTGAGTTAGCACCTCGCTCCTCGGCCTTTGCGCCTTAAGACAGATGTGTAGCGCCTGATTTAGGGCTCCAATCACCTCCAGGGGCGATAAAAGTCAAGTTTGCTGTCGGAGGCAATAATTAGCGCCAGGCGCTAATCTTTGCGCCTGGCCGATAATTGCGCCCCAAACGGGGCGAGTCTGAATTTTTCCCCTTTTGTCTCTATGGCCGTGATTTTCTCATCGGTGTCTGGATGGGGGGGCGGGTCAGCTGGTTTCCGGGTTCCAGTCCCGCCCCCAGCTGCCTTTGCTCTGCAGACGTGATTTTCTCTTGATTGGCCTTGTTAAGCCCGCCCTGCGGGCTTACCAGCCAATTAACAGGAAGCGGGTCTGATGACGTCATTTGATGATGCGTCATCTGTCGGTTTCCTTAAAGGGATCATGCACAATTTTATTTTAACAGTTGATTTTTCAGTGTTTGACAGCATTGAGGTGCTGAAAACACTGACAATCACTGCACAAAGGTGAAGGCCCATATTTTCCGATCGTAGTCTTCCTGCGTGCGGAGGCGCTGATCTGGAAAAAATCTACGCCCTTAGCTGAGGGATCCAGAGGTCCGGCCATTTCCGCTCCTGGGCCACTCCACAACGAAATGTGCAGGCCCCACGTATCCCGGGGCGCATGCGGTTCGTAAGCGTCCCTGGGATCACGTGGGCCATGGGGAACCAATGGAAGAATGGAATCTCCCTTCATACTATTGACAGCTTAGACATGTCAAAAGTATGAATGGAGATCACTCCAAAAAGACATCAAAACACTGAATAATTTTTTTTTTAAATCATGTTTTTAAAATTAGTTAAAATTACATTAAAATAAATATTTTAAACCGGCACTGGTGAGGTCCCTACGGGTGTGTACACAGCTCGTACACACCCGTAGGGATTGGAAAATATGGGCCGAACTCTTGCACTCTGGCTCTCCAATGACTCCCTCCATATGCTTATGGAGGGAGTCATAGTACACAGGGAGGTTCTCTTCCCTTCCAAGGGCGGAAGAGACCTCCCCAGGACACTAACTTACCTTGCACCTCCACCCAACCTTCTCTATCTACTTTATCACTTCCCCATCTCACTAGCCACCCCTCACACTCACCCTCATTCTACTGCAAGCATACCACTAACAACACACAAGGGTGGGCACTTGAGAGGTTTAGCCAATGTCCATGTAAAGTTTCTGGTAATGTGTTGTCATACAGTGAAATCTCTTTTTCAAAAAGTGCCCCTTATTGGACAGATCTGAGTGCACATTGGGAAGTGTCTTACTGAGTTCCAGTGATTGTTCAGTCAGAATTCCCCCACCCGCGTCCCCCCCCCCCTCCCACCACCCCGCTATAGTGATGAGTATGCATGGAATGGCTTGGACATTAAAGGGATGCTTCACGGTGCTGATGTGGGATGGTGTCAACCTGGCGCATCATGTGGCAGCCAGGGTTTACAGCATCAAGTGAAGAAAGTCTGGCCATGGTGATGCCATCGCTGGCCTCCCGGCCAGCAATTTTGTCAGGGGCTGATGCCCTGTGTCCAGTGCAGCATCAGGTGATGGCGGCAAAGGTTGGTGATGAGGTTGGTGATGCTGGTGTTGGGGATGATTGTGGAAGGATTCAGAGGACCAAGGTCTGATTGTTTCATTGGCTCTGATGTTGCTGGAATAAATGGCAGCTGCAGGTTAGATAACAGAAGCGATTTGTCACTGGTGAGGGGGGTTCTCCCAATGAGGTGGCACTGGACATACAGTTGGATTTATAAACTTGTAAGCTAAAGAAATCTGTATATATATTAAAAATAGAAACATAGAACATAGAAACATAGAAAAATAGGAGCAGGAGTAGGCCATTCAGCCCTTCAAGCCTGCTCTGCCATTCATTATGATCATGGCTGATCCTCTATCTCAATACCATATTCCGGCTCTCTCCCCATACCCCTTGATGCCTTTTGTGTCTAGAAATCTATCTATCTCCTTCTTAAATATATTCAGTGACTTGGCCTCCACAGCCTTCTGTGGTAGAGAATTCCATAGGTTCACCACCCTCTGAGTGAAGAAATTTCTCCTCATCTCAGTCCTAAATGTCCTACCCCGTAACCTGAGACTGTGACCCCTTGTTCTCGATCCCCCAGCCAGGGGAAACATCCTCCCTGCATCCAATCTGTCTAGCCCTGTCAGAATTTATACGTTCAAAGAGATTCCCCTCTCATTCTTCAAAATTCCAGTGAATACAGGCCTAGTCAACCCAATCTCTCCTCATACGACAGTCCTGCCATCCCAGGAATCAGTCTGGTGAACCTTCGCTGCACTCCATCTATGGCAAGTATATCCTTTCTTAGGTAAGGAGACCAAAACTGCACACAGTACTCCAGGTGTGGTCTCACCAAGGCCCTGTATAACTGTAGTAAGACATCCTTGCTCCTGTACTCAAATCCTCTTGCAATGAAGGCCAACATACCATTTGCCTTCCTAACTGCTTGCTGCACCTGCATGTTTGCTTTCAGTGACTGATGTACAAGGACACCCAGGTCCCTCTGTACATCAACATTTCCCAATGTATCACCATTTAAATAATACTCTGCCTTTCTGTTTTTCCTACCGAAGTGGATAACTTCACATTTATCCACGTTATACTTCATCTGCCATGTATTTGCCCACTCACTCAACTTGTCTAAATCGCCTTGAGGCCTCTTTTCATCCTCCTCACAACTCACAATCCCACCTAGTTTTGTGTCGTCAGCAAACTTGGAAATATTACATTTGGTTCCCTCATCCAAATCATTGATATATATTGTGAATAGCTGGGGCCCAAGCACTGATCCCAGCGGTACCCCACAAGTCACCACCTGCCACCACGAAAAAGACCCATTTATTCCTACTCTCTGTTTCCTGTCTGTTAACCAATTTTCAATCCATGCCAATATATTACACCCAATCCCATGTGCTTTAATTTTGCACACTAACCTCTTATGTGGGACTTTATCAAAGGCCTTCTGAAAATCCAAATACACCACAGCCACTGGTTCTCCCTTATCTATTCTACCAGTTACATCCTCAAAAAATTCAAGCAGGTTTGTCAAACACGATTTCCCTTTCATAAATCCATGTTGACTTTGTCTAATCCCGTTGATATTTTCTAAGTTTTGTAAGATCTTAACGATCTCTGAGTTCTTGGACAAGACACCAATAGGCAGCAGCCAGTATGTTTGAGCAATAGATCAAGATTTATTAAGCTTACAGTGTAATCTACTTAATATTAGGCAATAGTTTTAATGAGTAGCTCGCAGCCCTTGGTCTCTGGAACCTCTCGGACACAGATGACGTCGTCTTAAGTCTGTTCCTTTGTCCTAGCAGTAAGTCTGTGTGAAGTTGTTCTTTGAGTTTCGAGGTTTTAAACCTTTTCTCAAAAGTTGGTTTGGCCAGTGTCCATATATGGTCTTTAACAAAATCACCTTTTTTAATTGGTTCTAATGGTCAAAATACGATTGTCACTCAGACTAAGGTAGCATCCCGCCTTTCCCGTATTTTTCCACCAACTTTGCCATGTTCAGTGTTATCTTGTTTATAGTTTTTCACCCCATTGGAATTTACTTTATCTCTTTCATTACTAGCTTCCCTGGTACAAGGCCTTTATACCAAGGGCCCATATCAGCGCTGTTTCACTAGTCTTGAGGTATCCAGACTATCTCACTTTAATCTACCAGATAAATACTTTATCTCCATGATCTCTCTCATTTTATGTCCTTATACTAATTATTTTTTAATTATCGTTACAATTAGTTTTGTTAAGCGAATTCTAATTTCTACTTAGCATCATAATATGTTATTTAATGATTTAACCTTCACTAGCAGCCTGTGACTGCTTGTTATCAAAGCTTAGTCAAAACTGCTTTTGACCGTCTTTCGCAGCTGCATTTTGAACAAGTCTTAGCTTTCTCGTT
The DNA here is from genome assembly GCA_030390025.1 of Squalus acanthias. Lineage (NCBI taxonomy): Eukaryota > Metazoa > Chordata > Chondrichthyes > Squaliformes > Squalidae > Squalus > Squalus acanthias. Next base: position 120,688,215 of record CM059427.1, on the reverse strand, counting down.
ACCCAGGAGTATTTATGGGTAATATTATTTGGTCAATGGCTACACTTGAAGTTATACATATATGATTCTCGTCTACTAAATATCTTTAAATATCAGCCTTTCGTACAAGTCCCCACCTCGAGGATGAAATGTTTTAAACATTGATTCCTCGACTACTTCAATCTATTCTCTGACTAGCGTTGCTGCAAATTGGAGTCCTCTAATTGAGGGGAACGGAGCGCTTCTCAAATGAGGTTTTATCCCCCTTTTCATTATAGGCCTGGGTGCTAACTATGACACTCACAGGGGCCGACCGCCTATCCTCATGGATGGAGGACACCCCGGGGTCTCCCCAACCACCATGTCGGCCGTGCTGATATGTCTTGCCTTCTAGTGCGTCCCAGTCTATCCTTTCTCCTCTGCCCGCTGCTCCTATTGCTGCATCATACGATCTGGCAGTAACGGCCCTGATTTGACCCCTTACTCAAATTCAATTCACTGTTCCGATGTTCCAATTCTGCCCCGCCTGGGGTATCCTCTGTTTCTTCTATCTTTCCTGATGTTACCCCGCTTGGGGTCTCTTCTACATTGCTTCGGAGCTTCTCTTTCGGTGTGCTCAATTAATTTGTTAGTGCTGGTTAGTCATAGGCATGAGTATACAATTGGCTTATGTATCAAAGTCTTACTACATAGGTTACATATATCAAATACACTGGCCCAGAAATTAAAGACTGAGTGTTGACGCGGGGGTAAGGCTTCCCCGCGATCTCTCACTCCGCGTTGGCTTTTTCAGATCCAGCTCGCACGAACTTGATGTTCTAGACATCAGCTGGGCAGTGCTTGCGTATCCCACCGGCGTAGTGAATTCGTGCGAGCTGTGGGATCACGTGACTCAGTTAGAGCCAATGGCAGCACACCATCTTCCATTCATAAGTTTCACATACGTGCTGTGAAAGCTATAAATACTATAGCCCCCCAAAAGACCAGCTAAACCTCAATTAAATTTTTTTTTAAAACCATCACATTAATAAAATAAGTATAGTTAAATAAACTAACTATTTTAAATAAAAAATTAAATTTTTGAAAAAATTTAAAATCTTTTAAAAAGTTATAAAAATAAACTTACCTGTCTTTAAAGTCTCTAAAAAAGATATACCTGTTAAAAAAAATTCAAAATAATACTTAATTCACTACTTACCTTGTTAAAAGTGGGTCTTACTCCTCCTTTTTTCATTTCGAAAATCTTCCGTCCTTACCTGCGCGTCCAAAGCACTAAGTGCACCGCGTGCGCGCAGCCTGTAGCGCGCACGCGGTGCACCGAGGAACCGCCCCCTTTTCCAAAAACCAAGTGCCGGTTTTCAGCGCATGCGCAGTGCATGCAGAAAACCGGCAATTTGTGACAGAATACGCGAGAGTATGCAGTGCGTACTCTCGCGTCGCGGGACTAATTTTTGGGCCACTATCATTACAAGTTGGAGAACTACCAGAGCGTGTGAAATAATACAAATCTAAGGGCGTGCTGATGTATCAAGCCCAATATCCCACCAGTGTGAGTTGTCCTCTATGCTGTCAATTTCAATATCAATTCTCGAGATGTCTTGCTCCAAAACATAAAAGTGCTTTAGGGAGGAGTTCAGTCGCATCACGAGCTCACTGAAACCCTCAGACAACAGGGGAATGTAGTATCCGAATTGTGCCACATAATTGGGCAGCTCATACTTAAGTATCTCATTTACTGTCAGTTTCACTTGAGCATAGGTTTTGATATGAGTAAAACGTGTTGGTTGATGGGACAGGTCCTGTTAGACCTGTAAAGCATGGTAGTTGCAGTAGTAGTGACACAGGAGGCACCACCAAAATCACCGCATACTGAATTCGTACTGGTTTTTCCCACGCTCTGTTACCTACAAAACACAATTATTACAGTCACAGTTAAATTCAGTCTTACAATCATTTCAAGCAACATTACAGTTTAACATCTAATCAACAAATCATGGACTTAAAAGATTCTCCAGATCTCTCTTTTACTCGTATCCATCTTGTGGATAATTCTTACTAAGCATGATTTCTCCTTCGCCCTCAATTGTCCCAATCCAAATTCCATGTAACTCTCCAATTCAACTTCAATTTCAACCCTCTAACAGGTACCAGTGTGTTTAACTCTATTCTGATTGTTTCATTAATTAGATAGTTTCTCGATGGAGTATGTGTCAATGCTTTAAAAGTTGTCTCGCTCTCTTGAGCCACATTAACCATTTCATGTCTTGCTGTTGTCAAGTAACTGAGCATGTCTGAGATCCATTCTTCAGTGCAAATTCACCATGCATTTGCGGATGGTAATTGCTTCATACGTAACAAATCACATTCGCACACTCATACCGTTATCTCCATATTATGCCACATGTGCCATCCGATACAAGCCTTTCTCGGGCTTTCAGGTGATCTTATCAAAAGATTGTCTGGAGGTCTTTGTTCATCTTCCACCGCATGGTCCCGATGTCTTAGGTAGTGGCCAGACTATCATATTCAGTTTTCTTAAAAAGTTCATTATAGGCAGGGACACAAATGTCTCCAAGAGAAAGCTATCAATTTACTATTCTTAACTACACTTTCCTGACTTTCACTAGAAAGTTTGGAAAATTCCCAATTGGTGGTGTAATTCTTCTGTTTCTATCTTACACCCTCAATCACTTCCTCTCTCCATTTTACACATCCCATTAATTACCATTCATATCTCATTCATGAGCCCTGGAGTAACTTTACTGTCCAGTACAATATTTAAGATTGAAAACATAGATCAAACATTCTCACTTGGTCCAAGTTATTAACACTTTTTTATATATCATTATTTTAGAGGATCTTTTATTTTCCCAAAAGTAATCCAATATGTTGTGCCTGAGTCCATTTTGTTATTTCAAACTTATCCCAAAATCCAAACAGCAGTATTGTTGAACTGACAGGTTTTGTCAATGTTCAATTTCATTTCTATCAATTTATCTTCCATTTGCAATTTCAGAAACGAGTGATTCCCAGGCTAGATGGCTTACACAGTGTTTTAACATTAGAGACAGAAGTGCTGCAATTAGTTTACAAGGTAACTTCCATATAACAAAAGAAAGCAGAGAATCCATTGTGGCTCTGCTTAGAGCCCATGGGGTTAGTTTATCAAATCATAATTTTCCTTCTGTCACTGTGGGGAAATATTAAATTAAAATTAAGAAACTTAAATTTAATAATGTCCAGTGTCTTTAAATTTCATTCAGTAATACTAAAGTTGTTGTTTGGTGAACTTAAACAGCTGTCAGTGGAAAGGGTTAACTCCTTTGCAGGTTTTTAAGAAGGTGGAGCGAAACATTGTCAGGTGCACGCAATTGCGTCATTTCACGCAAATTTAAAAACAAACTTTCCCGATCGAAAAAGACAGTTGTGTTTTCACACTTTAACTAAACACGAACAGAACAGATAAAACAAAACAAAATAGCACATGCTTGCAGAAAACAGTAAATTATGTCATATTTCTTATTATCGTTTGTTCAGATGCCTTTCAAAATACTATAAAAACATTGAATACAACTGGAGAAAAATTAGTTTTTCACATTTAAACAAATCAAATCAAACTGCTTTGGAAAATTTCACCATAGCAACCGCGACTCCAAGTTTAAATCTTAGACTGAAACGTAATCTTTTGTTAAACAAACTTTTTGTTGTTCTTCTCAGTTTTTCCACACCAGCTTAACTTAAATTGTATTTCAAAGATTTTTTCTCTTGGGGCACAATCTTATTCGCACATTCTTAAAACTTTCAAAATCCAAGACAAGACAAAAGTTTTAAACGCTTTTAACACAGAGAAGTGGGTGGAGCTAAAACAAACATAACAGACATGTTTTGTTTCATAGACAGACTTTCAGAGAAAGGAATACTGTAACATCTTAAGCATTCATAGTCAGGCAAACTTTCACACTTTAACACACACTTTCACACAAACTGAAATTCCAGCATTTTTTAAGGTTCCTTTCACTCAGCAAATCTTGTGTTTTATTTGTCTCGGCACAGATGTTAATAACTTCCATGACGGTAAAATTTTAAGTTTCTCTTTTTATTCTCTTTTTACATCGGTGTCTCAGCAGCTTTTCCTGGCTTTCCAAATCCCTGTTTTTTCCCTTCCTTTGCTGAGTTTTCAGATTGGTTAGCCTGCAAATTAGATCGTTTTCCTTCTTTATCTCTTCCTCTCTCTCCTGCACTTTATGCTTAACCACCTGGCTATGTTCCTCTCTTAACCCGTTGTGTTTTTTCTGAGACAGACTTTCCAGAATAAAGTTTATCACTTTTTCAAAGGGGACTCGGTCTCCTTTCATTAAACGTTCCATCAATAATACCTGCACTTCCTCCACACAGGCGCCTCTGTCTAACTTACTCTTATTAACACAACTTTTACTAGCCATTTGGTGATTTTCTTAACAGACCTCTAACATCAATAACTATCGGCGCACAATTCACGTGCACTCCCCACTCCCCACGGGGTTTATCCCTCCTCAAGAGCAGCAGCTGATCAGGAACCTACTTTCAAGGTCCGATCTATTACACAATACTAGCCGTTTTGTCTTGTCCCTTCTGACGGGTGCCAATTTGTAAGATCTCTGAGTTCTTGGACAAGACACCAATAGGCAGCAGCCAGTATGTTTGAGCAATAGATCAAGATTTATTAAGCATACAGCATAATAAAGTTAATATTAGGCAATAGTTTCAATGAGTAGCTCGCAGCCCTAGGTCTCTGGAACCTCTCGGACACAGATGACGTCGTCTTAAGTCTGTTCCTTTGTCCTCGCAGTACGTCTGTGTGAAGTTGTATTTTGAGTATCGAGGTTTTAACCCTTTTCTTATCAAAAGTTGGTTTGGCCAGTGTCCATATATGGGCCCGAAAATTAAACCTAATACGGGAGAGTACACACTGTGTACTCTCGCGTATTAGATCCCGAATTGCCGGTTTCCTGCATGCACTGCGCATGCGCGGGAAACCGGCACTTCGTGAATTGCAAAGGGGGCGGTTCCTAAGTGAACCGCGTGCGCACTACAGGTTGTGCGCACGCAGTGCACTTAGTTTTTTTTCCAGCTTTGAACGCGCAGGTAAGTGGTGAAGATTTTACACATAAAGAAAGCAGGCGTAGGACCCCCTTTTAACAAGGTAAGTAGTTAATTAAGTGTTATTTTAAATTTTTTCAACAGGTTTATCTTTTTTAGAGACTTTAAAGAAAGGTAAGTTTATTTTTATAACTTTTAAAAAGATTTTAAATTTTTTCAAAAATTTAATTTTTTGTTTAAAGTGGTTAATTTATTTAACTACACTTATTTTATTAATGTGATGGCTTTTTAAAAAATTTAATTGAGGTTTAGCTGTTCTTTTGGGGGTTTGTAGTATTCATAGCTTTGACAGCTCTTGCTGTCAAAACTATGAATGAAAGATGGTGTGCTGCCATTGGCTCTAACTGAATCACGTGATCCCAGAGCTCGCACGAACTAATTGCGCCTCTGGGATACGCACACACTGTGCGGTTGCAACAAGAAGAGGCTCTGAAACTAAAGTTCGTGTGGGCCCCAAACAAAAAGTTAGGCGCGGAGTGCGATATCGCGGGGAATCCTTACCCCCGCAGGAACCATCGATGTTTAATTTCTGGGCCATTGTCTTTAACAAAATCACCTTTTCTAATTGGTTCTAATGGTCAAAATACCATTGTCACTCAGACTAAGGTAGCATCCCGCCTTTCCTGTATTTTTCCACCAACTTTGCCATGTTCATTGTTATCTTGTTTATAGTTTTTCACCCCATTGGAATTTACTTTATCTCTTTCATTACTAGCTTCCCTGGTACAAGGGGGGATAATTTCAGTATCGCCCCATTTGGGCGCAATTATCGGCTGGGCGCAAAGATTAGCGCCTGCCATTAATTATCGCCTCCGACTGCAAACTTGGTTTTTATCGCCCCTGGAGGTGATTGGAGTGCTAAATCAGGCGCTACAGACCTGTCTTAAGGCACAAAGGCCGAGGAGCGAGGCGCTACCTCAGAGCGCTGGTGAAGCTCATGTGATGTCAGTCAGTAATGGAACACAGACACATTGGCTCCGGCCAGTTCTTAAAGGGGAGGGTCGATCTTGCTCTCCATCCGCACCCTGCTCATTGCAGCCTTGAATCTCGGCCTGGAGAGACCTGTACATCAAATCTGTTGGAAAGAACAATGGAGAGACCCAAGGAAAGAGCTCAGAGTGCAGCCCCCCATATTCTCTTCTAAATCGATGCAAGGAAGATCAAATCAGAAAGAACCTGCAAAGTGCTGCTCAGTACCCAAAACTCCTCAACACAGCTTTGAATATCTCCTGCAGTCTCTCTCTCTCACTCAGAATGCGTGGTGAAAAAATTTCGCCGAAAAAAAAGGCAGGAAGCGGTCGCCTTTAAATAGCGCTCCCCCAGTCCCTTCCAGACTGCTAAACGCTCCGCTCAACCTGTCGTTGCTAACGGCAGGCGGTAAGACAGGGGGCGCCACTCAATATCCGGTCTGGAGCGCTACCGGGCCGTTGCACACTCGACTGACGTCACGATCTGCCGGCGCAGGAGATAGTGGCGGTAGTGTTTAGTGCTGCCGCAAAATGTCTAGTTTATTTCGTGAGCGGCGCAAACATCGCCGCACATGGGCGCTAGTTGCTTTGTGCCCCATTAACGCCCTCTTAAGGTGCTAACGGGAGGCGCAAACCAACCGAATTTTTCCCCCAAGGCCTTTATACCAAGGGCCCATATCAGCGCTGTTTCACTAGTCTTGAGGTATCCAGACTATCTCACTTTAATCTACCAGATAAATACCTTATCTCCATGATCTCTCTCATTTTATGTCCTTATACTAATTATTTTTTAAATATCGTTGCAATTAGTTTTGTTAAGCGAATTCTAATTTCAAGTTAGCATCATAATATGTTATTTAATGATTTAACCTTCACTAGCAGCCTGTGGCTGTTTGTTATCGAAATTTAGTCAAAACTGCTTTTGACCGTCTTTCGCAGCTGCATTTTGAACAAGTCTTAGCTTTCTCGTTACCCAGGAGTATTTATGGGTAATATTATTTGGTCAATGGCTACACTTGAAGTTATACATATATGATTCTCGTCTACTAAATATCTTTCAATATCAGCCTTTCGTACAAGTCCCCACCTCGAGGATGAAATGTTTTAAACATTGATTCCTCGACTACTTCAATCTATTCTCTGATTAGCGTTGCTGCAAATTGGAGTCCTCTAATTGAGGGGAACGGAGCGCTTCTCAAATGAGGTTTTATCCCCCTTTTCATTATAGGCCTGGGTGCTAACTATGACACTCACAGGGGCCGACCACCTATCCTCATGGATGGAGAACACCCCGGGGTCTCCCCAACCACCATGCCGGCCGTGCTGATATGTCTTGCCTTCTAGTGCGTCCCAGTCTATCCTTTCTCCTCTGCCCGCTGCTCCTATTGCTGCATCATATGATCTGGCAGTAACGGCCCTGATCTGACCCCTTACTCAAATTCAATTCACTGTTCCAGTGTTCCAATTCTGCCCCGCCTGGGGTATCCTCTGTTTCTTCTATCTTTCCTAATGTTACCCCGCTTGGGGGCTCTTCTACATTGCTTCGGATCTTCTCTTTCGGTGTGCTCAATTAATTTGTTAGTGCTGGTTAGTCATAGGCATGAGTATACAATTGGCTTATGTATCAAAGTCTTACTACATAGGTTACATATATCAAATACGCTATCATTACAAGTTGGAGAACTACCAGAGCGTGTGAAATAATACAAATTTAAGGGCGTGCTGATGTATCAAGCCCAATATCCCACCAATGTGAGTTGTCCTCTATGCTGTCAATTTCAATATCAATTCTCAAGTTGTCTTGCCCCAAAACATAAAAATGCTTTAGGGAGGAGTTCAGTCGCATCACGAGCTCACTGAAACCCTCAGACAACAGGGGAATGTATGTCCCGAATTGTGCCACATAATTGGGCAGCTCATACTTAAGTATCTCATTTACTGTCAGTTTCACTTGAGCATAGGTTTTGATATGAGTAAAACGTGTTGGTTAATGGGACAGGTCCTGTTAGACCCGTAAAGCATGGTAGTTGCGGTAATAGTGACACAGGAGGCACCACCAAAATCACCTCATACTGAATTCGTACTGGTTTTTCCCACGCTCTGTTACCTACAAAACACAATTATTACAGTCACAGTTAAATTCAGTCTTACAATCATTTCAAGCGACATTACAGTTTAACATCTAATCAACAAATCATGGACTTAAAAGATTCTCCAGATCTCTCTTTTACTCGTATCCATCTTGTGGATAATTCTTACTAAACATGATTTCTCCTTCGCCCTCAATTGTCCCAATGCAAATTCCATGTAACTCTCCAATTCAACTTCAATTTCAATCCCTCTAACAGGTACCAGTGTGTTTAACTCTATTCTGATTGTTTCATTAATTAGATAGTTTCTCGATGGAGTATGTGTCAATGCTTTAAAAGTTGTCTCGCTCTCTTGAGCCACATTAACCATTTCATGTCTTGCTGTTGTCAAGTAACTGAGCATGTCTGAGACCCGTTCTTCAGTGCAAATTCACCATGCATTTGCGGATGGTAATTGCTTCATACGTAACAAATCACATTTGCACACTCTTACCGTTATCTCCATATTATGCCACATGTGCCATCCGATACAAGCCTTTCTCGGGCTTTCAGGTGATCTTATCAAAAGATTGTCTGGAGGTCTTTGTTCATCTTCCACCGCATGGTCCCGATGTCTTGGGTAGTGGCCAGACTATCATATTCAGTTTTCTTAAAAAGTTCATTATAGGCAGGGACACAAATGTCTCCAAGAGAAAGCTATCAATTTACTATTCTTAACTACACTTTCCTGACTTTCACTAGAAAGTTTGGAAAATTCCCAATTGGTGGTGTAATTCTTCTGTTTCTATCTTATACCCTCAATCACTTCCTCTCTCCATTTTACACATCCCATTAATTACCATTCAAATCTCATTCATGAGCCCTGGAGTAACTTTACAATATTTAAGATTGAAAACATAGATCAAACATTCTCACTTGGTCCAAGTTATTAACACTTTTTTATATATCATTATTTTAGAGGATCTTTTATTTTCCCAAAAGTAATCCAATATGTTGTGCCTGAGTCCATTTTGTTATTTCAAACTTATCCCAAAATCCAAACAGCAGTATTGTTGAACTGACAGGTTTTGTCAATGTTCAATTTCATTTCTATCAATTTATCTTCCATTTGCAATTTCAGAAACGAGTGATTCCCAGGCTAGATGGCTTACACAGTGTTTTAACATTAGAGACAGAAGTGCTGCAATTAGTTTACAAGGTAACTTCCATATAACAAAAGAAAGCAGAGAATCCATTGTGGCTCTGCTTAGAGCCCATGGGGTTAGTTTATCAAATCATAATTTTCCTTCTGTCACTGTGGGGAAATATTAAATTAAAATTAAGAAACTTAAATTTAATAATGTCCAGTGTCTTTAAATTTCATTCAGTAATACTAAAGTTGTTGCTTGGTGAAGTTAAACAGCTGTCAGTGGAAAGGGTTAACTCCTTTGCAGGTTTTTAAGAAGGTGGAGCGAAACATTGTCAGGTGCACGCAATTGCGTCACTTCACGTAAATTTAAAAACAAACTTTCCCAATCGAAAAAGACAGTTGTGTTTTCACACTTTAACTAAACACGAACAGAACAGATAAAACAAAACAAAATAGCACATGCTTGCAGAAAACAGTAAATTATGTTATATTTCTTATTGTCCTTTTTTCAGATGCCTTTCCAAAATACTGTCAGAACATTGAATACAACTGGAGAAAAATTCGTTTTTCACATTTAAACAAATCAAATCAAACTGCTTTGGAAAATTTCACCATAGCAACTGCGACCCCAAGGTTAAATCTTAGACTGAAACGTAATCTTTTGTTAAACAAACTTTTTGTTGTTCTTCTCAGTTTTTCCACACCAGCTTAACTTAAATTGTATTTCAAAGATTTTTTCTCTTGGGGCACAATCTTATTCGCACATTCTTAAAACTTTCAAAATCTAAGACAAGGCAAAAGTTTTAAACGCTTTTAACACAGAGAAGTGGGTGGAGCTAAAACAAACATAACAGACATGTTTTGTTTCATAGACAGACTTTCAGAGAAAGGAATACTGTAACATCTTAAGCATTCATAGTCAGGCAAACTTTCACACTTTAACACACACTTTCACACAAACTGAAATTCCAGCATTTTTTAAGGTTCCTTTCACTCAGCAAATCTTGTGTTTTATTTGTCTCGGCACAGATGTTAATAACTTCCATGACGGTAAAATTTTAAGTTTCTCTTTTTATTCTTTTTTTACATCGGTGTCTCAGCAGCTTTTCCTGGCTTTCCAAATCCCTGTTTTTTCCCTTCCTTTGCTGAGTTTTCAGATTGGTTAGCCTGCAAATTAGATCTTTTTCCTTCTTTATCTCTCCCTCTCTCTCCTGCACTTTATGCTTAACCACCTGGCTATGTTTCTCTCTTAACCCGTTGTGTTTTTTCTGAGACAGACTTTCCGGAATAAAGTTTATCACTTTTTCAAAGGGGACTCGGTCTCCTTTCATTAAACGTTCCATCAATAATACCTGCACTTCCTCCACACAGGCGCCTCTGTCTAACTTACTCTTATTAACACAACTTTTACTAGCCATTTGGTGATTTTCTTAACAGACCTCTAACATCAATAACTATCGGCGCACAATTCACGGGCACTCCCCACTCCCCACGGGGTTTATCCCTCCTCAAGAGCAGCAGCTGATCAGGAAGCTACTTTCGAGGTCCGACCTATTACACAATACTAGCCGTTTTGTCTTATCCCTTCTGAAGGGTGCCAATTTGTAAGATCTCTGAGTTCTTGGACAAGACACCAATAGGCAGCAGCCAGTATGTTTGAGCAATAGATCAAGATTTATTAAGCATACAGCGTAATAAAGTTAATATTAGGCAATAGTTTTAATGAGTAGCTCGCAGCCCTAGGTCTCTGGAACCTCTCGGACACAGATGACGTCGTCTTAAGTCTGTTCCTTTGTCCTCGCAGTACGTCTGTGTGAAGTTGTTTTTTGAGTATCGAGGTTTTAACCCTTTTCTTATCAAAAGTTGGTTTTGCCAGTGTCCATATGTGGTCTTTAACAAAATCACCTTTTTTAATTGGTTCTAATGGTCAAAATACCATTGTCACTCAGACTAAGGTAGCATCCCGCCTTTCCCGTATTTTTCCACCAACTTTGTCATGTTCAGTGTTATCTTGTTTATAGTTTTTCACCCCATTGGAATTTACTTTATCTCTTTCATTACTAGCTTCCCTGGTACAAGGGGGGATAATTTCAGTATCGCCCCATTTGGGGCGCAATTATCGGCTGGGCGCAAAGATTAGCGCCTGCCGTTAATTATCGCCTCCGACTGCAAATTTGGTTTTTATCGCCCCTGGAGGTGATTGGAGTGCTAAATCAGGCGCTACAGACCTGTCTTAAGGCACAAAGGCCGAGGAGCGAGGCGCTACCTCAGAGCGCTGGCGAAGCTCATGTGATGTCAGTCAGCAATGGAACACAGACACACTGGCGCCGGCCAGTTCTTAAAGGGGAGGGTCGATCTTGCTCTCCATCCGCACTCTGCTCATTGCAGCCTTGAATCTCGGCCTGGAGAGACCTGTACATCAAATCTGTTGGAAAGAACAATGGAGAGACCCAAGGAAAGAGCTCAGAGTGCAGCCCCCCATATTCTCTTCTAAATCGATGCAAGGAAGATCAAATCAGAAAGAACCTGCGAAGTGCTGCTCAGTACCCAAAACTCCTCAACACAGCTTTGAATATCTCCTGCAATCTCTCTCTCTCACTCAGAATGCGTGGTGAAAAAATTTCGCCGAAAAAAAAAGGCAGGAAGCGGTCGCCTTTAAATAGCACTCCCCCAGTCCCTTCCAGACTGCTAAACGCTCCCCTCAACCTGTCATTGCTAGCGGCAGGCGGTAAGACAGGGGGCGCCACTCAATATCTGGTCCGGGGCGTTGCACACTCGACTGACGTCACGATCTGCCAACGCAGGAGATCGTGGCGGTAGTGTTTAGCGCTGCCGCAAAATGTCTAGTTAATTTCGTGAGCGGTGCAAATATCACCGCGCATGGGCGCTAGTTGCTTTGCGCCCCATTAGCGCCCTCTTAAGGTGCTAACGGGAGGCGCAAACCAACCGAATTTACCTGGCGTGTTGTCCGGATGTCGTAAAACCCGACCCAGAAGCTGGAAAATCGAAAAAGAGCCTGAAAACTGCTCACAAGTACCTGTTAATAGGCAGTTAATTGTCTTTAATCCATTTCCTGCCGCTAGATGTCGGGTCTATTTGCAAATCGGGGACCCGACACTTGGGACGGTTGTGTGGAGGCGGGATGACAGCGGGTTTGGAACCCGCCGTCAATCAAAACGACTTTAACCTCTGACCTGCCTCCAAACCCGCCCTCTGAGCACCGGCAAAATTGCGGCCTACGACTCTAAGACCTGTTGGGCCGAATGGCTTGTTTCTGTGCTATAGATTCTCTGTATTTGTATGTAACCCCACTCCAAACAGTCCCGGCGAGTGGAGACCGGAGTTTCAGCTCTGAATTCTGAGTTGACATTCAACGGGATACTTGCGTCCTGTGGGTGCCGTCCTCCCCACCATTGCATGAGTTGTGGGAGCCTATAAAACCCACCCTTCATATAGGTATAACCACCTTCTCGGCCGATATGAAGATGGTTGTGGACATGGAAAGTGTGTTCATGTTGCGGCCTGTCAGACTGTTAATCAGCATGTAAATGTTTCCACTACTTCACACCATTCTCCAAGGGAATGGGTGAGGAATGACAACAAGATTACAATGGATCTCTGGTGACAAAGATAGAATGAGTTTGCATTTATATAGCACCTATTACATCCTCAGGACATTCCAAAGTGCTTCACAGCCAATTAATTACTTTTGAAGTGTAGTCACCATTATTATGTAGGTAGACGTGGCAGCCAATTTGCACACAGCAAGGTCCCACTAACAGCAATGAGATAATCAGTTTTAGGTGTTGCTTGAGCGATAAATGTTGGCCAGGACACTGGGGAGAACTGCCCTGCTCTTCTTCGAATAGTGCCATGGGATCTTTTACATCCGTCTGAGGGGGCAGATGGGGCCTCGGTTTAACATCTTATCTGAAAGACGGCACTTCTGACACTGCAGCATTGAAAGTGTCAGACTGGATAATGTGATCAAGTTCTGGAGTAGAGCTTAAACCCATGATCTTCTGACTTAGAGACAAGAGCCCTACCAGCTGAGCCAAGGCTGACACCTGGATGAGGGACATTTATTTCAGAGAGTGTAAAGGGTGTTAAATACCCTGTAGGAATTGTGGTGTTAGTAACTGCTTCATGTTCACACAGCTCCATGGATCTCCACCCCGCCTCGTGACGTGCGCAATGTTACAGGCAATGATATCATCTTTGGCTGTGAGGTGTCGGCATATCCCGTGGCGCTGGTGGAATGGAGGAAGAAAGGGAACGATAACTTCCTGCCCGGGGATGATGCACATATCTCTATCCAGGTAAAGACTCTGTCGCTATAAAACGGGTTGGGAATTTTGGGCACATGTTTTTGTGGGAAGAAAAATGAATAAACTTGGAGCAATTTCTTAATCTACACTTCTCTAAATGAATATTAAATTTATTTAAAAGCTGATAAAATTTGGTCTCCTGTGAAACACAGGAACAGGAGTAAGCTTTTCAGCCCCTCGATCTGCACCTCAACTTCATTTACCCGCCTTTGCTCAGTATCCCTCGATACTCTTACCTAATACAAAATCTATCGATCTGAGTTTTGAAATTTTCAATTGACCCAGCATCCACAGCCTTTTGGGAAGAGATGTTCCAGATTTCCATTATCCTTTGGGTGACAAGGTGCTTCCTGACTTCACTTCTGAATGACCAAGCTCTAATTTTGAGATAATGCCCTCTTGTTATGGATTCCCCCACCAGAGAAAATAGTTTCTCTGTATCTACCCGACTTAATCGCTTTAAACTTTTTAAAGACATCAAGCAGATCACCACTGAACCCTCTAAACTCAAGGGAATACAAGCCAAGTTTATGCAACCTGTCCTTATAATTGAAGCCTTTAAGCCCCGGTATCATTCTGGTAAATCTGCGCTGTACCCTCTTGAATGCCAATATATCTTTTCTGAGGTTCGGTGCGCAAGCTGAGTGCCTGGGCTGGTTGGATTGAGTGATAGATAAACAGTGAAGATCTTAAAGGGAAAAAAAAATTAACAAACTGCGGAGGGAGAGTTCCTCTGTGCATTGCATGTAACAAATCTGATTGCACACAGCAAAATCCCACCAACATCTATGAGATAAATGACCAGATAATCTGTTCTAGTGATGTTAGTTGAAGGATATATGTTGGCCAGGAGACTGGGAGAATTCCCCTGCTCTTTTTCGAATATGGGATCCTTTACGTCCACCTGAGAGGGCAGACAGGGCCTTGGTTTAACCTCTCATCCAAAAGCTGGCATCTCCAACAGTGCAGCACTCCCTCAGTACTACACTGGGAGTGTCGGCCTGGATTATGTGTTCAAGTCCCTAGAATGGGATTTGAACTCATGATCTATTGGCTTAAAGACGAGGGCCAGCACTGAACCAAGGCTGACACCATAATAAATTGCAACAGCAACAAAAACTTGCATTTATATAGCGCCTTTAACATAGTAAAATGTCCCCAGGTGCTTCACAGGGGCGTGATCATACAAAAATTGACACCGAGCCAAAGAAGGAACTATTCGGATGGCTGACCAAAAGCTTGGTTTTAAGGGGCGTCTTAAAGGAAGAGAGAGAGACGGAGAAGTTTAGGGAGGGAATGCCAGAGCTTAGGGTCTTTGACAGGTGAAGGCACGGCCGCCAATGGTGGGGTGAAGGGAGTGGGAGATGCGCAAGAGGTCAGAATTGGGGGACCATAGAGTTCTTGAGGGGGTTGTAACATGCACTCAGATGGCAGCGAGCTCCATTTTCCCTGGTGAGTGAGTGAGTATAACTCAGGTGTGCTGGCCTTGTGTTACTCTTAATGTTATAATATAAATAATGCCTTAAATATTCTGTAGCAGTACATCCTGTCATGTAGAATGCACTCTCTATAGGAAGATCACAGAGCAGTATCTGGACCAAGAGCAGCAAAGTTTGCACCCAGACTGGTTAAACCTACAAGAGTGAAGAAGGAAGCATGGCAAAGGGAAGAGGTAGTTTAGCAGTGGGGGCAGGGGAAGGGGGATTACCACTCACAGGACAACATGTGCCACATTCCCTGTTTTATTTATTTCTCCAGGCTCGAGGTGGGCCGGAGCGCTACGGTATCACAGGGTGGTTGCAGATTCAGGGGCTGAAGAAGTCTGATGAGGGAATCTATACCTGTTACACAAGGAACAAGTACGGAGAAGCATTCGCATCTGCAAGTTTGAGTGTCTACGATCATGGTAAGACAATGGAACGGAATCCAATTCAGTCTAACAAAAGGGCTTATCCTGTCACTAAATTCTTAAGCATCCTTGACAAGATATTGTCACTGCTAGATCTAACTCCAAGGTTTCTCTGTAGATCACTGCTATCCTAATTAGAACTTAAGCTCGAGCATTGATCACTACCCTTTGATTACTATTTTTTAGCAAACCTATTATTCCCTCCTATATCATAGAATCATAGAATTATTGAATAGTACAGCACAGAAGGAGGCCATTCGGCCTATCGAGTCTGCGCCGGTTGTTTCGAAGAGCAATCCAGTAGGTCCCACTACCCCACTTTTTCCCCATTTCCCTGCAATTTTTTCTCCTTCCAGTATTTATCCAATTCCCTTTTGAAGGCTACTATTGAATCTGTATCCATCACCCTATCAGGCAGCGCATTCCAAATCCTAACCACTCGTTGCATTGAAATTTTTTTCCTCATGTCACCTCTGGTTCTTTTGCCAAACAACTTAAATCTGTGCCCTCTGGTTATCGACCCTTCAGCCATTGGAAACAGTTTCTCTTTATTTACTCTGTCTAAACCCTTCATGATTTTAAACAACTCTATCAAATCTCCTCTTAGCCTTCTCTGCTCTAAGGAGAATAACCCCAGCTTCTCCAGTCTATCCACGTTACTGTAATCCCTCATCCCTGTAACCATTCTAGTAAATCTCTTCTGTACCATCTCCAAAGCCTTCACATCCTTCCTAAAGTATGGTGTCCAGAATTGGACACAATACTCCAGCTGGGGCCGAACTAGTGTTTTATATAACCTTACCATAACCTCCTGGTTTTTGTACTCTATGCCTCTATTTATAAAGCCAAGGGATCCCATATGACTTATTAAATTTATTAAGCCAGGAAGTTATGCCAAAGTTTTCAATTGACAGCCTCAACAGCTTTTTGGGGGCAAGAGTTCCAGATTTCCACTACCCTTTGTGTGAAGAAGTGCTTCCTGACATCATCCCTGAACAACCTAGCTCTAATTTAAAGGTTATGCCCCCTTGTTTTGGACTCCCCCACCAGAAGAAATAGTTTCCCGCTATATACCCTATCTATCAACTCCTTTAATCATCTTAAACGCCTCAATTTGATCACTCCTTAATCTTCTATAGTCAAGGGAGTACAAACCTCGTCTATGCAACCTTTCCTCATAAGTTAACCCCTTTAGCCCCAGTATCATTCTGGTGAATTTGTGCTGCACCCTCTCCAAGCCCAATATATCCTTCCTGAGGTGCGGTGCCCAGAACTGAACGCACTTCTTAATCAGGTCATAACATTAGGCTAGGTGCCTCCTCGTGGCTTCATTGGTCCAATATGCAAGAGGCAGATGGGCAGCTGACCTCAGAATTGGTTTGTCTTTGTCTGTGCACCTTCAGCATATTGTCTCTCAAAGTGACATCTAGTCTAGTAAGTGAAATCCTGCTACCTAATTGTCTGATGTCACATTGATCTCCACTTCTTCAGGTTCCTTTTCAATTAGTCCTAACATAGAATTTACAGCACAGAAACAGGCCTTTCGGCTCAATGAGTCTATGTTTATGCTCCACACGAGCCTCCGTCCACTCTACTGCATCTAACTCTATCAGCATAACCTTCTATTCCTTTCTCCCTCATGTACTTATCTAGCTTCTCTTTAAATGCATCGATACTATTTGCCTCAACTATTCCATGTGGTAGTAAGTTCCACATTCTCACCACTCTCTGAGTAAAGGTTTCTCCTGAATTCCTTTTTGGATTTATCAGTGACTATCTTATTTTTATGACTCCTAGTTTTGGACTCCCCCACAAGCGAACTGCCCTCCATGGGAATGAGTGCCTCTTTCATCTTGGGCAACCTGTCATCAGTGAGAAGTCGCACAACACCAGGTTATAGTCCAACAGTTTTATTTGAAATCACAAGCTTTCGGAGCTGCTGCTCCTTCGTCAGATGAAGGGGCAGCAGCTCCGAAAGCTTGTGATTTCAAATAAAACTGTTGGACTATAACCTGGTGTTGTGAGACTTCTCACTTTTGTCCACACCAGTCCAACACCGGCATCTCCGCATCATGAACCTGTCATCAGACATCCTTGACAGCTGGCTAAACTCTGAAGATAATTTGGTGTGGAAGGTTTTTGCTGTCCATTCTACATTGTGTTAGCTTGGCTCAGTTGGCAGCATTCTTGCTTCTGAGTCCAAAGGTCATGGGTTCAGGCCCCACTATTGACTTATAGCACATACCTAGGCTGACACTTCAGTGCTAGTACTGAGTGAGTGTCACATTGTCAGAGGTGCTGTCACATATCAAACGGAGGTCCCATCTGCTGGTTCAGGTCTATGTGAAAGCAATCATTCACTGGCAATTTGGAGAATCTTGCTGTGCAGAACTTGGTTGCCACATTACATACATAACAACAGTGACTGCACTGCAGGAGGTAGATTTTTAACTTGCCGCCTGGGTGTAAGACTGGCATTGCAAATCAGCTTCCTGTTATAAAAACTACCAAAAATTTCACTTCCAAAATGGAAAGCGAAATCGGGTGGTTTCTATAATGGGTCTGATCACCAGTTTTATGCCTGGGTAGAAAGTTGAAAATCCACCCCCAGAAGTATCTTGTAAAGTGCTTTGCAAACATCCTAAAGAGAATATCAAACACTATGGCCTCGACTTTAACGCCCTCCGCCTGATTTCCGTCAGTTACAATGGAGTGGGGGCTTACCCAATCCTTTCCCACCCCGATCTGATTGACTGCAATTTCAAATTGGACAACTTGCCTTATGCCAAGCCAGCAGGGTCCTCTTTAAGTATGAATATCAGGCTCCGGTGATGTAATTGGGGCCTTATCAGCCATTTTAACTTGAGGCCTGAGTGGGCGAGCAGTGATGGTTTCGCTGTCAGCTCAAGCCTGCCAGGTACCTCATCAAGGGCCTGAAGAGGCCCAGCAAGGTGAGTTTTTATTAATTGTTATTAGTTTCCTTGTGGTCCAAGAGGGGCAGGAGTGCTCTTTCGGGCCCCACAAGGAAACCTTGGGTCTGCTCTGCCCCAAAACCTCCCCCACAGCCCCCGATGAGATTCGACTCCCTGAGACTTACCTGACTGCCAGGTCCACCACAGCGGTCTCCTGCCACGTGAATTCCCGCTCCCACCCATCGGCCAAGCAGCGATGAGGCCCAGGAGTTAAAATCTCACTGGGCCTTGGCATTCTAGTCTGTCGCTTGCCCCAGCCCCTCATACGCACCGAACCCACCTCGAGTTAATATCGAGACCTTTATAAATACAACGTCTTTCTTTATAGTCTCACATAGGGGATTCATGCATGTGTTATTTTAATCTACAGATTCACCACTAGCCGTGAAAATGAGTTTGCATAGCAAAGATAGAAAATATATCACAGATGAAGAGGAAGTTGAGGAGGATGAGGAGGACTATGATGATGAAGATGACGATTATGAGCTCTCTGGTGACTACGAATACTGAAAGAACATGAACATCCCTTGTAAATGTGCCTTGCAGAATGCCAGTGGAGCATAGTTATACATCCATTAACCATTTAATAATAACGCAATGGCCTATGAGTAAAGATTTGAGCAGTATATAGTTAAAACACTGAATGTCATTCAAAAGTACCAGGAAATCTGTAGAACGTTTTACTGTCTGCAATTTTGTAAAATGTTTCACTGATATCCTTAGTGATGTGACTTCCCTCTGGACTGTACATAATGTTATAGTAAACTTTCCTGAGCTTTTATAATGTACATATAGATCAACAGGTGAAAACCTTCCCGATTAATGAATCGGCACCATCATCTGTGGCAACCTAAGAGCTAAAAGAAGGATAGAATGACAGAAAGCTGTTTAGGACCTCAACTCTGCTCCTTCCACAGCCCACGTACACTCTACCCTATCATGGACTCTACCCACCCATTTATTCTCCTTCCACAGTCCTCGTACACTCTACCCTATCATGCACTCTACCCACCCATTTATTCTCCTTTTACAGTCCACGTATACTCTACCCTATCATGGACTCTACCCACTCATTTAATCTCCTCCCACAGCCCACATACACTCTACCCTTTCATGGACTCTACCCACTCATTTAATCTTTTTCCACAGCCCATGTACACTTTACCCTGTCATGGACTCTACCCACCCATTTATTCTCCTTTTACAGTCCACGTATACTCTACCCTATCATGGACTCTACCCACTCATTTAATCTCCTCCCACAGCCCACATACACTCTACCCTTTCATGGACTCTACCCACTCATTTAATCTTTTTCCACAGCCCATGTACACTTTACCCTGTCATGGACTCTACCCACCCATTTAACCTTCTTCCAAACACAATATATGCTCTGCCCTATCATGGACTCATTTAATCTCCTCCCACAGCCCGTGTATACTCTACCCTATCATAGACTCATTTAATGTCCTTCCACAGTCCATGTACACGCTACCCTCAAATGGACTCTACCTCACTCATTTACTCTCCTCCCACAGCCCATGTATACTCTAATCACAGACTCTACACTCAAACATTTAAACTTCTGAAGGACACTCCTTGATCCTTGAAAGTAGTGAAGCAAAACTCCAGAATATTCAGCATCCTCACACGTTCACCAATCTTGGGCTGCTGCCCACCAGACAACATTTTCTCCCCCTACCCCTCTGACAGCGCAAGAACCCTCATGACCTCTGAGATATTTGATTACCTCGGTCTGTATAGGGCTGATTTTAGCTCTCGGTGGTGACAGTAAACAGACGGTCGCGGAGCAGCCCCCGCTATATATCCCATTAGATTTTCCATTCCAGTGAAGTCACATAAAACACATCCCTTACACGTTCTTTTATTAATTCTCTCAGTTCTTTCTTCAAAGAATTCTATACGGTTGCATACGGCGCAATTGCTGCTTTGGAGCAATAAGATATCAGTCTGCACTGATGACACTGCGCATGGAATATCCGGGAACAAAGCAATGCGCAAAGAGAGTGGGTCCAGGGCAGACAGTGTGAGCAGGTGGTGCCCCTCCAGTAAACTATCCAAAGTCCATTCCAAGTTATGGTTTAGCTTGAAGTATGTTCAGAATTTACTGACTCTAAGTTAAATGCCTCCATGGGATCCCTTCTTTATTAGCCTTTTCCTCCACTCCTCCCAGGGCTTGAATGTTTCCCTTGTTTCTCAGTATCCAAAACTAGATACAATAGTCCAGGTGGGGTTCGACCAGAGCCCTGTACACTGCGATTATGGTCAACATTCCTTCCTCAACCATCACCACCAAATATAGATTAGCTGGTCATACATCTGCTTTGATGCTTGTGGACTTTGCTGTCCGCATATTGGCTGATGCATCTGCCTAACAAGCGACAGTGACTGCACTTCAAAAAGTAATTAAATGACTACAAAAGCAAAATACTGTGGATGCTGGAAATCTGAAATAAAAACAGAAAATGCTGGAAATACTCAGCAGGTCAGACAGCTTCTGTGGAGAGAGAGAAACAGAGTTAATGTTTCAGGTCGATGACCATTCGGTAATTAAATGACTATGCAGTGCTTTATCAAGAGGATAATGCGCCATGCAAATGCAATTTCTTTCTTTCTCTCTCTTTCTTTCTTTCTCTTTCTCTCTTTCTTTCTCTGACTCGCTCTCTTTCTTTTTCTCTCTCTCATTCTTTCTTTCTTTTTTTCTCACTCTTTCTTTCGTTCTCTTTCTCGTTCTCTTTCTTTCTTTTTCTCTCTCGTTCTTTCTTTCTCTTTTTCTCTCTTTCGCTTTCTCTTTCTCACTCTTGCTCTCTTTCTTTCTCTCTCTCTCATTCTTTCTTTCTCTCTTTCTTTCTCTCTTCCATTCTTTCCTTTGTATGACCTACTCGAACTTCCATTGTACTGTTTTCGCTATATAACTCAGCATTCGGTTTGTTTTATAGAACGGTTCAACTTTTTCCCAAGTGGGGCATTATGCAAAATCCTTCAAAATGTTCACCAGAAAGCAAAGAGTTGGAATAAATGGGTCTTTTTCCGAGTGGCAGGCAGTGACTAGTGGGGTACCGCAGGGATCGGTCCTTGGACCCCAGCTATTCACAATATATATTAATGATCTAGACGAGGGAACTAGATGTAATATCTCCAAGTTTGCAGATGACACAAAGCTGGGTGGGCATGTGTGCTGTGAGGAGGATGCCGAGAAACTCCAGGATGATTTGGACAGGTTGGGTGATTGGGCAGAAGCATGGCAGATGCAATATAACGTGGATAAATGCAAGGTTATCCACTTTGGTGTCAAAAACAGGAAGGCAGATTATTATCTGAATGGCAATAGATTGGGAGAAGGGGAAGTGCAACGAGACCTGGGTGTCCTTGTGCACCAGTCGCTGAAGGTAAGCATGCAGGTGCAGCAGGCGGTTAAGAAGGCAAATGGTATGTTGGCCTTCGTAGCGAGTGGGTTTGAGTACAGGAACAAGGATGTCTTGCTGCAGTTGTACAGAGCCTTGGTGGGACCACATCTTGAGTATTGTGTGCAGCTTTGGTCGCCTTATCTGAGGAAGGAGGTTCTTGCCATGGAAGGAGTTCAGCGAAGATTCACCAGGCTGATACCTGGGATGGCAGGAATGACGTATGAGGAGAGATTGGGTCGATTGGGCTTATACTCGCTGGAGTTTAGAAGAATGAGAGGGGATCTCATTGAAACTTATAAAATTCTGACAGGACTGGACAGACTAGATGCAGGAAGGATGTTCCCGATGGTCGGGGAGTCCAGAACCAGGGGTCACAGTCTAAGGATAAGGGGTAAGCCATTTAGGACAGAAATGAGGAGGAATTTCTTCACCCAGAGGGTGCTGAACCTGTGGAATTCTCTACCACACAAGGCAGTTGAGGCCAATTCATTAAATATATTCAAGAAGGAGTTGGATATATTTCTTAAGGCTAAAGAGATCAAGGGATATGGGGAGAAAGCAGGGACAGGGTTCTGAATTTGGATGATCAGCCATGATCGCATTGAATGGCAGAGCAGGCTAGAGGGGCCGAATGAGCTACTCCTGCTCCTATCTTCTATGTTTCTATGTTTCTATAATGTCACGTGATAGTTCCACCATTAATGATGGCATTGTAAAGAGAAATGAATCATACAGGGTGAAGCCTCAGTGACTGTCCATACTCATGCAGTATATGTTTCAAGGTGCCTTTTTTCTGCAGTTTATTTACCAGTAGCATACTGCCGTTCAGCATACTCATCTGGATGTCATCTTCTTCTCGGGACTGCTGACAGGTTTACTCATCTATCAGCAGCCTCTCCTGTTTGATACATTAAAATGCCAAGAGGTAATGATGAGCTTATATAAAACCTTAATAAGACCTCAATTGGAGGACTGTGTGCAGTATTGGGCTCCACACTATAGGAAGAATATTCAGTAGGATGCTGCTTGGTATATGGAAATATAAATATGAAGAAAGCCTTGAAAAGTTAGGTCTTTTTTCACTAGAACAATGCTGGGTATAGGGTGATATAATAGAAGTGTTTAAAATGATGGCAATGTGGGACAGGGTAGATAGAAGCAGACTGTTCCCAGTAGTTGCGGGGTCAGGAACGAAGGGCCATAGATTAAATGTAAGAGATTTAGAACAGTGGGCAGGGGAAACTTCTTCACACAGAGAGTTGTGAGGCTGTGGATTTCACTCCCAGGGTTAGTGGTTGAGGCAGAAACTGTGTCAACATTCCAGATTAGATTGGAGAGGTGGGGGAAGGAAAAGGGATCTGGGAACTGGGAGGGTAAATGTGATTAGAACTACTTGCCTGTAAGGAGGGTAAACACCAGCATGGGTTGTTTGGGCCAAATGGCCTGTTTCTGCGATGTACTTTCTATGTATTTCTATGATTTTCTTTTATTCATTCATGGGATGTGAGCGTTGCTGGCAAGGCCAGCATTTATTGCCCACCCCAATTGCCCTTGAGAAGGTGGTGGTGAGCCGCCTTCTTGAACCACTGCAGTCCGTGTGGTGAGGGTACTCTCACAGTGCTGTTACGGAGGGAGTTCCAAGATTTTGATCAGCGACGATGAAGTAATGGAAATATACTTCCAAGTCAGGATGGTGTGTGACATGGAGGGGAACTTGGAGGTGGTGGTGTTCCCATGCACCTGCTGCCCTTGTCCTTCTAGGTGGTAGTGGTCGCGGGTTTGGGAGGTGCTGCCGAAGAAGCCTTGGCGAGTTGCTGCAGTGCATCTTGTAGATGGTACACACTGCAGCCACGGTACGCCGGTGGTGGAGGGAGTGAATGTTTAAGGTAGTCGATGGGGTGCCCATCAAGCGGGCTGCTTTGTCCTGGATATTGTCGAGCTTCTTGAGTGTTGTTGGAGCTGCACTCATCCAGGCAAGTGGAGAGTATTCCATCACACTCCTTACTTGTGCCTTGTAGATGGTGGAAAGGCTTTGGGGAGTCAGGAGGTGAGACACTCACTGCAAAATACCCAGCCTCTGACCTGCTCTTGTTGCCACAGTATTTATGTGGCTGGTCCAGTTAAGTTTCTGGTCAATGGTGACCCCCAGGATGTTGATAGTGGGGGATTCGGCGATGGTAATGCCGTTGAATGTCAAGGGGCAGTGGTTAGACTCTCGCTTGTTGGAGATAGTCATTGCCTGGCACTTCTGTGGCGCGAATGTTACCTGCCACTTATCAGCCCAAACCTGAATGTCGTCCAGGTCATGTTGCATGCAGGCATTGACTGCTTCATTATCTGAGAAGTTGCGAATGGCACTGAACACTGTGCAATCATCAATGAACATCCCTCAATTCTGACCTTATGTTGGAGGGAAGGTCTTTGATGAAGCAGCTGAAGATGGTTGGGCCTAGGATAATGCCCTATGGACTTCTGCAGCGATGTCCTAGGGCTGAGATGATTGACCTCCAACCACCACAATCATCTTCCTTTGTGCTAGGTATGACTCCAGCCAGTGGAGAGTTTTCCCCCCGATTTCCATTGACTTCAGTTTTACTAGGGCTCCTTGATGCCACACTCGGTCAAATGCTGCCTTCATGTCTCACCTCACCTCTGGAATTCAGCTTCTTTGTCCATGTTTGGCCCAAGGTTATAATGAGGTTTGGAGTCGAGTGGTCCTGATGGAACTCAAACTGGGCATCAGTGAGCAGGTTATTGGTGAGTAAGTGCTGCTTGATAGCACTGTCGATGACACCTTCCATCATTTTGCTGATGATTGAGAGTAGACTGATGGGGCGGTAATTGGTCAGATTGGATTTGTCCTGCTTTTTGTGGACAGGACATACCTGGGCAGTTTTCCACATCGTCGGATAGATGCCAGTGTTGTAGCTGTACTGGAACAGTTTGGCTAGAGGCGCAGCTAGTTCTGGAGCAGAAGTCTGCTCTCCTTTTGACTCTATGGGTTATCTAAGTATGCCTGAAATACAGAGCTGGGCTATGATGCAACCATGTCATTTTTTGTTACTTTGCCATTTGACTGGGAGAAAGAATCTGCCTCTGAAGATGGTATTTGGCCGATGAAACAGCAATTCCATGAGGATTCTACTGGCCTCCCAGCATAATTCCAACAGGAGACCGGTGGAACCTTCAGGGAATTTTAACCCATAGAGTCAAAAGGAGAGCAGAAGAAACGAAGTGAATGGTTTTACACTAAAAAATCTAAATGGGTAGAAGAAAAAATAGTAAAATTAAAGTTAAAATAGAAAAGAGCAGAAAAAGAATAGGGAAGAATATGGAATAGAAGGTAAAATTATATTATGGGGTTAACACAAGTCAAGTGTTATCATTTTTAATTTAATATTGTGTTTTACTCTAATTTAGTAATTAAAGGTTAAGTTACAGTAATAAAGCTAATGCTGGTGTTTGAGGATTGTTATAACTTTAATGTTAGTGTTTGAGTTGTACATGAACTGAAAACAAACAAAACCAGTTGGGCCAGGGATACAGAACTTTCTCTCGATCTGATCTAATCTAAGGGTTCATTCCTAGTAATGCCATTTGGATTGAAACACAAATTCTAAATTCCTGAGGAGACAATGTAGAACAAAAAAACCACATTCTTCAAATACTTTCCCCATTCTTAATTTACAACAAAATATGGCAGATTAAAAACAATTTCTCAAAAATAAACACGAAAGTGGCTCACCCTAAATTGCGTGTGGCCATAGTAAATCATGCAGGAGGCATTGTCTGCTACTCCATCAAGGTGCTGCCTCTGGCTGTGGTGGGTTCAGTGGGCCAGGGTCTGCTACTCCATCAAGGTGCTGCCTCTGGCTGTGGTGGGTTCAGTGGGCCAGGGTCTGCTGTTCCATCAAGGTGCTGCCTCTGGCTGTGGTGGGTTCCATGGGCCAGGGTCTGCTACTCCATCAAGGTGCTGCCTCTGGCTGTGGTGGGTTCAGTGGGCCAGGGTCTGCTACTCCATCAAGGTGCTGCCTCTGGCTGTGGTGGGTTCAGTGGGCCAGGGTCTGCTACTCCATCAAGGTGCTGCCTCTGGCTGTGGTGGGTTCCATGGGCCAGGGTCTGCTGTTCCATCAAGGTGCTGCCTCTGGCTGTGGTGGGTTCAGTGGGCCAGGGTCTGCTGTTCCATCAAGGTGCTGCCTCTGGCTGTGGTGGGTTCCATGGGCCAGGGTCTGCTGTTCCATCAAGGTGCTGCCTCTGGCTGTGGTGGGTTCAGTGGGCCAGGGTCTGCTACTCCATCAAGGTGCTGCCTCTGGCTGTGGTGGGTTCCATGGGCCAGGGTCTGCTGTTCCATCAAGGTGCTGCCTCTGGCTGTGGTGGGTTCAGTGGGCCAGGGTCTGCTACTCCATCAAGGTGCTGCCTCTGGCTGTGGTGGGTTCAGTGGGCCAGGGTCTGCTGTTCCATCAAGGTGCTGCCTCTGGCTGTGGTGGGTTCCATGGGCCAGGGTCTGCTGTTCCATCAAGGTGCTGCCTCTGGCTGTGGTGGGTTCAGTGGGCCAGGGTCTGCTACTCCATCAAGGTGCTGCCTCTGGCTGTGGTGGGTTCAGTGGGCCAGGGTCTGCTGTTCCATCAAGGTGCTGCCTCTGGCTGTGGTGGGTTCAGTGGGCCAGGGTCTGCTGTTCCATCAAGGTGCTGCCTCTGGCTGTGGTGGGTTCAGTGGGCCAGGGTCTGCTGTTCCATCAAGGTGCTGCCTCTGGCTGTGGTGGGTTCAGTGGGCCAGGGTCTGCTGTTCCATCAAGGTGCTGCCTCTGGCTGTGGTGGGTTCAGTGGGCCAGGGTCTGCTGTTCCATCAAGGTGCTGCCTCTGGCTGTGGTGGGTTCAGTGGGCCAGGGTCTGCTGTTCCATCAAGGTGCTGCCTCTGGCTGTGGTGGGTTCAGTGGGCCAGGGTCTGCTGTTCCATCAAGGTGCTGCCTCTGGCTGTGGTGGGTTCAGTGGGCCAGGGTCTGCTGCCCCACTGAGACCAGCTAATTCAGAGCAGACTGAGCAGTGAAACTGGCAATTGCTGCTCTGTGTTTGCCAGCTGCAGACAGTGTGGGGGTGTGGGGGGGATGGGTGGGGAGCGGGGAGGAGTGAATGGTTCTATATCTTCATCTCCCCCAGCAGGTACAAGGAAGCATTATTAAAATATTTGGCTCTTTCCTCAAGCATTAATTTCCTCTTTACCCCAGTCAAACATAAACCATTCTAGAATATTTTGTAATGGTAAAATTTCAGGATTTCAGACCATGCTGGCAACAGGGGCCAGGTGCCCGAACACAGATACATTGTCTGGGCACTCTCACTGCTCTAACACAGATACATTGTCTGGGCACTCTCACTGCTCTAACACAGATACATTGGCCCGAAAATTAGACCTAATACGCGAGAGTACGCACTGTGTACTCTCGCATATTAGGTCTCCAATTGCCGGTTTCCTGCATGCACTGCGCATGCGTGGGAAACCGGCACTTCGTGAATTCAAAAGGGGGCGGTTCCTAAGTGAACCGCGTGCCCACTACAGGCTGCGCGCACGCAGTGCACTTAGTTTTTTTTCCAGCTTTGAACGCGCAGGTAAGTGGTGAAGATTTTACACACAAAGAGAGCAGGCGTAGGACCCCCTTTTAACAAGGTAAGTAGTTAATTAAGTGTTATTTAAAAAAAAATTCAACAGGTTTATCTTTTTTAGAGACTTTAAAGAAAGGTAACTTTGTTTTTATAACTTTTAAAAAGATTTTAAATTTTTTCAAAAATTAAATTTTTTGTTTAAAGTGGTTAATTTATTTAACTATAGTTATTTTATTAATGTGATGGCTTTTTTTTAAATTTAATTGAGGTTTAGCTGTTCTTTTGGGGGGGTGTAGTATTCATAGCTTTGACAGGTCTTCCTGTCAAAACTATGAATGAAAGATGGTGTGCTGCCATTGGCTCTAACTGAATCACGTGATCCCAGAGCTCGCACAAACTAATTGCGCCTCTGGGACACGCACACACTGCACGGTTGCATGTGGGAGAGGCTTTGAAACTAAAGTTCGTGTGGGCCCGGAGCAAAAAGGTAGGCGCGGAGTGCGATATCGCGGGGAATCCTTACCCCCGCGGGAACCCTCACTGTTTAATTTCTGGGCCATTGTCTGGGCACTCTCACTGCTCTAACACAGGTACATTGGCCCGAAAATTAGACCTCATACGCTAGAGTACGCACTGTGTACTCTCGCGTATTACGTCCCGAATTGCCGGTTTCCTGCATGCACTGCGCATGCGCGGGAAACCGGCACTTCGTGAATTGCAAAGGGGGCGGTTCCTAAGTGAACCGTGTGCGCACTACAGGCTGTGCGCACGCAGTGCACTTAGTTTTTTTTCAGCTTTGAACGCGCAGGTAAGTGGTGAAGATTTTACACATAAAGAAAGCAGGCGTAGGACCCCCTTTTAACAAGGTAAGTAGTTAATTAAGTGTTATTTTAAATTTTTTCAACAGGTTTATCTTTTTTAGAGACTTTAAAGAAAGGTAAGTTTATTTTTATAACTTTTAAAAAGAATTAAAAAAATTTCAAAAATTTAATTTTTTGTTTAAAGTGGTTAATTTATTTAACTATAGTTATTTTATTAATGTGATGGCTTTTTTAAAATTTAATTGAGGTTTAGCTGTTCTTTTGGGGGCTTGTAGTATTCATAGCTTTGACAGCCCTTGCTGTCAAAACTATGAATGAAAGATGGTGTGCTGCCATTGGCTCTAACTGTCCCACGTGATCCTAGAGCTCGCACAAACTAATTGCGCCTCTGGGACACGTAAGCACTGCACGCCGGCAACAGGGAGAGGCCCTCAAACTGAAGTTTGTGTGGGCCCGAAGCAAAAAGGTAGGCGCGGAGTGCGATATCGCGGGGAATCCTTAACCCCGCGGCAACCATCGATGTTTAATTTCTGGGCTATTGTCTGGGCACTCTCACTGCTCTAACACAGATACATTGTCCAGGCACTCTCACTGCTCTAACACAGATACATTGTCTGGACACTCTCACTGCTCTCACACTGGTACATTGTCTGGGCACTCTCACTGCTCTAACACAGGTACATTGTCTGGGCACTCTCACTGCTCTAACACAGGTACATTGTCTGGGCACTCTCACTGCTCTAACACAGATACTTTGTCTGGGCACTCTCACTGCTCTAACACAGATACATTGTCTGGGCACTCTCACTGCTCTAATACTGATACAATGGGCCAAAAATTGATGCCGCTACGCGAGAGTACGCACTGCGTACTCTCGCGTATTCTCTCTCCAATTGCCGGTTTTCTGCATGCACTGCGCATGCGCTGAAAACCGGCACTTGGTCTTTGGAAAAGGGGGCGGTTCCTCGGTGCACCGCGTGCGCGCTACAGGCTGCGCGCACGCTGTGCACTTAGTGCTTTGGACGCGCAGGTAAGGACGGAAGATTTTAGAAATGAAAAAAGGAGGAGTAAGACCCACTTTTAACAAGGTAAGTAGTGAATTAAGTATTATTTTGAATTTTTTTTAACAGGTATATCTTTTTTAGAGACTTTAAAGACAGGTAAGTTTATTTTTATAACTTTTTAAAAGATTTTAAATTTTTTCAAAAATTTAATTTTTTATTTAAAATGGTTAATTTATTTAACTATACTTATTTTATTAATGTGATGGTTTTTTAAAAAATTTAATTGAGGTTTAGCTGTTATTTTGGGGGGGTGTAAGATTCATAGCTTTCACAGCACGTATGTGAAACTTATGAATGGAAGATGGTGTGCTGCCATTGCCTCTAACTGAGTCACGTGATCCCACAGCTCGCACGAATTCACTACGCCGGTGGGATACGCAAGCACTGCCCAGCTGATGTCTAGAACATCAAGTTCGTGCGAGCTGGATCTGAAAAAGCCAACGAGTGAGAGATCGCGCCTGCTCCTTACCCCCGCGGGAACAGAGCGAGATCAATTTCTGGGCCATTGTCTGGACACTCTCACTGCTCTAACACAGATACATTGGCCTAGAAATTCGGGTGGCCGGCTTGCCGCGGGGGTAAGGATCGCGCGCGCTCTTACCTACCACGCCTGCCGTTGTGTTTCGGGCCCACAGAAACTTTGGGTCCTGGGCCTCGCCCAAGAGCCAGCGCGCAGTGCTTGCGTGTCCCAGGGGCGCAGTTAGTGCGATGCGACCCCTGGGATCACGTGGGCCATGGAGAGCCAATGGCAGCAGACCATCTTTCATTCATAGATTTGACAGGAGACCTGTCAAATCTGTGAATTGAAATCGGCCCCAAAAGAACAGCTAAACCTCAAATAATTTTTTTTAAAAACCATCACATTAATAAAATAACTATAGTTAAATAAATTAACCACTTTAAACAAAAATTTAAATTTTTGAAAAAATTTAAATTCTTTTTAAAAGTTATAAAAATAAACTTACTTTTCTTTAAAGTCTCTAAAAAAGATAAACCTGTTGAAAAAAAATTAAAATTATACTTAATTAACTACTTACCTTGTTCAAAAGGGGTCTTACGCCTCCTTTTTACTTGTGTAAAATCTTCCATACTTACCCTCGCGTTGAAACCTGAAAAAAAACCTAAGTGTGCTGCGTGCGCACAGCCTCTAGTGCGCACGCGGTTCACCTAGGAACCGCCCCCTTCACCATACCGGAAGTGCCGGTTTCCCGCGCATGCGCAGTGCATGCAGGAAACCGGCACTTCGGGTACAAATACGGGTGAGTACACAGTGCGTACTCTCCTGTATTCGGCCGAATTTTTGGCCCAATGTATCTGGGCACTCTCACTGCTCTAACACAGATACTTTGTCTGGGCACTCTCACTGCTCTAACACAGATACTTTGTCTGGGCACTCTCACTGCTCTAACACAGATACTTTGTCTGGGCACTCTCACTGTCGAACACAGTCACATTGTCTGAGCACTCTCACTGCTCTAACACAGATACATTGGCCCAGAAATTGGAGTTCGATGGTTGCCGCGGGGGTAAGGATCCCCCGCGATATCGCACTCCGCGCCTACCTTTATGGTTTTGGCCCACACGAACTTCAGTTCCTGGGCCTCTCCCTGGTGCCGGCGCGCAGTGTGTGCGTGTCCCAGAGGCGCAGTTAGTGCAATGCGACCTCTGGGATCACGTGGGCCAGTTAGAGCCAATGGCAGCACACCATCTTTCATTCATAGTTTTGACAGCAAGAGCTGTCAAAACTATGAATACAACAAGCCCCCAAAAGAACAGCTAAACCTCAATTAAATTTTTTTAAAAAGCCATCACATTAATAAAATAACTATAGTTAAATAAATTAATCACTTTAAACAAAAATTTAAATTTTTGAAAAAATTTAAATTCTTTTTAAAAGTTATAAAAATAAACTTACCTTTCTTTAAAGTCTCTAAAAAAGATAAACCTGTTGAAATTTTTTTAAATAATACTTAATTAACTACTTACCTTGTTAAAAAGGGGTCTTACGCCTGCTTTCTTTATGTGTAAAATCTTCAACACTTACCTGCGCGTTCAAACCTGAAAAAAAAACTAAGTGTGCTGCGTGCGCGCAACCTGTAGCGCGCACGCAGTTCACTTAGGAACCGCCCCCTTTGCCATACACAAAGTGCCGGTTTCCCGCGCATGCGCAGTGCATACAGGAAACCGGCACTTCGGGACCTAATACACGAGAGTACACAGTGCGTACTCTCCCGCATTAGGTCTAATTTTCGGGCCATTGTCTGGGCGCTCTCACTGCTCTAACACAGGTACTTTGTCTGGGCACTCTCACTGCTCTAACACAGGTACTTTGTCTGGGCACTCTCACTGCTCTAACACAGGTACTTTGTCTGGGCACTCTCACTGCTCTAACACAGGTACTTTGTCTGGGCACTCTCACTGCTCTAACACAGGTACTTTGTCTGGGCACTCTCACTGCTCCAACACAGGTACATTGTCTGGGCACTCTCACTGCTCTAACACAGGTACTTTGTCTGGGCACTCTCACTGCTCCAACACAGGTACATTGTCTGGGCGCTCTCACTGCTCTAACACAGGTACATTGTCTGGGCACTCTCACTGCTCTAACACAGGTACATTGTCTGGGCACTCTCACTGCTCCAACACGGGTACTTTGTCTGGGCACTCTCACTACTCTAACACGGGTACTTTGTCTGGGCATTCTGTAATTTTTAAACAAAAGTTCAGCAGAAAGTCTCTTGGAATCGCGAAGCATGCTGGTCCATAAAATGTAGTCAACCTTTAGCTTTGGTCAAGTTACAGCAGAAGTTATAGCAAATAGTATGTTCTTACAGTCCACCCTCAAGTGGCTGTGCACCCGAATCTTCGGGCACAGGCACTTATAACTTGTAGGCATTGTCTTCTTTTTTCAGCATCTTCTGCAACAGCTTAACCCACTCTTGCTGCTTGCGTCTCCTGTTGACTTGACATGTTATCAGGAGTAAATAGAACACAATCACCAACTGAACAATGACCAGAACGTGGGAGATAATTCTTATTCTGCGATGAACCTCGAATCTCATACCGATATCCCGCCATGACAAATCATCCCCGACCTTAGAAATCACTTTAAGAAATTCAAGGTTTTCCTGGGCCGAGGTATAATAGTGCTTTTGGGACTGGCTAACGCGTTTCATTAACTCCACCATGTGTTCTGGCAGAGGTGGAATGTCATAACCAAACATACTGGTGTAAGTGTTCCTTTAACTCATCTTGTACCTCGATATCTACTTGCCTATGCGAATAAATGCTTAACAAAACCAGTGCCCCAAGTCTCACAGGTTGGACTGGGGTAAAACAGAATGTTCCCACCTAAATAGGACAAGTCAGGTTGTTACCGTACTGGTACTCCCGGTGCATTGTAGTAACACAATATTCACCCTTCCCTCGGTTTGCAGATCGTATGGGGAAATGCTGTCCCGCAATCACTTTCATGGTGCAGTTCCATGCTGTCCCATCCCAATCAAACCCGCATGCAAGGGCTGCATGTTCTACCACGTCGTAAGGGCAGATGAATGTATCCCGAGCTTGAGCGTACCCAGTAAGATCTGGGGCCACCTATGTGGTCTCATCCACCCGGGTCACATACTTCGGGAGTTCACTATACTCGACTAAATGGTCCCCCAGAACAGAGAATTTGGGGTCTTTTTTGTGGGCAAGATGGGATGTTACAATACCATCCCTGACAGGGTGATATTGTTTTGTTCCTGCAGATGGTATTCATGTTTCACTGGGTACACCTGTACCAACCCCCTGACTTTACACATATTCATGGTAAATTGGTAAGTGGACATTGCCCTCAGATGTCGATCAGTCTCCCACAAGAGAAGTTTCCCCTCAGCAATGCACTGCAGGTTTTCTTGGGCTTGTTCCACTAACCAAGATCCATACATTACACACACATCATTTTGCGCGGCCTCACTCGAGGCATTCCGGTCCTCCTTTAAAATTTGGTTTATCTTTTTAGCATGGGATTCTAAATGTTTAACCATATCCTACAGATGAATGGTTATAATTTAGCCCTCTTCCAGTCCCTCCTGTTCTAGGCCATTCATTTTATTCAAAATTTCCCTTAAACGATTTCTAACTGCCTTTACGGATTGATCTAAGCTGATCAAATCTAAGCTATTAATGAGGGAGATTCCAGTGTTAAAAACGGTTGCAGCATCATTTATCAATCCCCGTCGCCTTCTGACATGGTCCCCTTCAATCCCATGACCAACATCGTCTTTTTCAATGAACTCGGTGCTATCTCCTCCAAAAGTATTGTTATACCCGTTACCATCCCCTGAGCCCTTGCGATACAACGGCTCCAATTCCGATTCCACCAATGTTGTGCTGGCCCTCTCCCAAAATCCCTCTATTAACTCCTGCATCATCCTCCCATATAACCGCGCTGTCTCTGGTTTGCACCAGTTCTGTAGTCCCACCTCGGTCAGATTCAATATTACAGGCACCACCTCGTGATGCACGTCATGGTACAATATCATCCGAGTTGGGATTACCACTAACCCGTTTGTCGGTCCCGGGGTGTATTTGGGGCAAACACTTTGGATTTCTTGTTGGTTTTCCCGCGGTTGTGTTTTATTCGTAGGGGATGAGATTTTTGGTCGAACTTTTAATTCTACTGCATGTATAACCGCACTTCCGTTACCACATCCCCTTACGTGATAGGTGCTAATACCGGCATCGTTGCTGTACCATTGATAGAGTTCCTTGGCTCTATTGTGGGCAAACATCGTACAACTGGTCACATCCCTTTCAATCATGGACAAGTCGTACGAATCATCCGACTTGTACCCGTCTGTTACCCCACTTGGGCTTACACATCTGTAAATTCCCTCATGAGTTTTCCACCATCGGGGCCAACACAACAGGGTGTATCCCGTTGCTCGGGATTGGGTGGGGCTTCCTACATTCCCCCGAGGGTTCCCTATCTGATAATACCTTGAATGGTAACTGGTTTCAGCCTGTAAGAACCACACCCGTGGCCCGGTGGGGCGATCTTTGCATTTTATGCATACCCCCCCTACCTTCCTGGATCTCATACGTGGTAACCCATACTGTCCCTGAACACGCGGTTTCGCAATCACCCTTGATGTATTGGAGGACAATGTCTCGAGCAGCGTCTCGGGGTGGTGTCTCCGGGGCAACTGCAGTCGAACTATTATAGGGGGAGTAACTAGTTATGGTCCAGTATGCCGAATAGTCTGATGTTAAATCTTCTAGATAGAGCAGAATCCCGATCATTGGCCAGAATAATTCCTTCATTTTATATATCTACTTGCCTGTGGGGACAAGGGACAAAAACGGAGTGTTACTCCCAGCCTTGCACCCTGTGTCCACCCATTAGTTTAGGCCTTCATCACCGATGATTTTTTTTAAAACGGAGCTTCCTACGTTTTCTTTTGCTGCATTGGTCAATTTTTGACTCCTACCACTGACGATATTTCAAGGGCGTCTTTTTTATTTCTTTTACTACGTCGAGGGGTAGGAGGGGTCTGTTGGACTCATCTGTGGACAAGGGTTAGTTCCGGATCTGGGGTCGGGGGAGTTTCTACGGCTCCCATGTCCTGCTCGCTTTCACCCAAACCATACTGTACCTGGGGAGGCGCCTCTTCAGGCGGGGGCACCTCATTGGGTGGGGGTACCCCGTTAGGCACCCCCTCTTCATCATCCCACTGAAGAGGATAAATCAGACTCACCATGCTCATGATTGTAGCCTTCTTGACCTGCTAGTGGGCTGAAAAAAACTTCATCTGGTTAATATGAAACCACTTGATTTTCTTAGGTAACCGAACTGCATACACCATGGGACTGGCTTTGTCAACAATGCTATATGGCCCCTTATAGAGGGCTTCAAAAACTCCCACCCTTGCATAGTTTCATACCATCACTTGGCTTCCCACCTCCCATTCCTGGGGTTTACACGGGATCAAATGTAGTCGATTGCGTTGGTGTGCCCTCCCAATGTTATGGGCAGCCCTCAAGTTCAACTCCTTTACGGTTTCCCACAAGTTGTTTAAGAACTTGTCCCGCGTCACCTCCTCAATCTGTTTGTCAGTCAAAGTAGGGACCAATAAGTGGGTGGGGGATCGCATGAGTATCCCCGTTACCAATTCATGAGGGGAGTGACCTGTTCCTTTGGATCTGTTACTACGGGCTCGACTTTGCCGGCGCTCAGAGGGCGGGTTTGGCGGCGGGTCAGGTGGTAAAATCACAAATATTGACGGTGGGTTCCGATCCCGCCGTCAACCCGCCTCCGTGCAAATTTACCAAAAGTGGCCTCCCAGACTCCCGATCGATCCCGCCACCAAGTGGCAGGATAGCCCCTTAAGGCAGTTAACTGCTTGTTAACTGCCTGGATAATGCTATTTTGACAGCGATTTTTTAATTTACCACTTTTTCTGCGTGTTCCACGCCGTTCCTAAAATACACCAGCTGATTGTGCCGGGTTCACAAGTGGCTGCCTTCTTCACAGCTGCAGCTCCAGCATAAAAACGTAGTTCTCAACAAGGCTCAGTTGCAGATGGCAGAACTTTGTTTTTTCAGATCTTGGAAAACTTTTTGCAGGTCTACTGATCTTGGAAGTGGTGAAGCTGAAATCCATCTCCACTGTGACCTCCTGGGAAAACCCTCTCCCCACATTGACTGAGCGCTTCCTCAACTGAGATAACTACCAGCAGCATGGGAACCATTTATTTCCTTTCATCCTGGTCCTCAGATTCAGAGGAAGAGCAGCCGCGGCAGCAGCAGAACCAGACACAACAGCAGCAGCAACAACAGGAGCGCCAACCTCCTGCTCACCCACCTGATGCTGCACAGGGCAGAGGGCATCAGCGCAGGGCTGCACGTCGCCGCAGGAGATACCCCCAACACAGGGTTTACACGCCGATGATGACCTTCCTCAACATGACTGAGCAGCAGTGCCAAAGGAGGCTGAGACTTTCGCGAGAGGTAGTCACTGACATCTGCGCAATGCTGCACCAACACCTGGAGCCCAGAGGTACGGGTGGACACCCCTTACCAGTAGCTGTCAAAGTCACCACTGCCCTCAAACATTTTTGCTTCAGGGTCCTTCCAGGGATCATCAGCAGATATCAACAGCATCTCCCAGTCAGCCGCACACACTTGCATCATGCAGGTAACCGATGCCCTCTTTGCAAAGGCGCACAATTACATACACTTCTCCACTGATGAAGCAAGTGTAACCGCGCATGCGGTTGGCTTTGCAAATATGGCAGGCTTGCCAAGGGTGCAGGGCATTGTAGACTGCACACATGTGGCCCTTAGGGCACCCCATCACAACCCAGCTGTTTTTGTCAACCGCAAGGGCTTCCACTCCCTTCACGTGCAGCTGGTGTGTAACCACAGGAAGGACATTTTGCATGTTTGAGCGAAGTACCCTGGCAGTTGTCATGATTCGTTCATCCTGCGGTGGTCTAATGTGCCTCCGCTCTTCAATCCGCCAACACAACTTTCTGGATGGCTACTTGGAGACAAGGGCTATCCCCTGAAGATGTGGCTAATGATGCCGTTGAGGAGGCCATCGAACGAAGCTGAGGAGCACTACAATGCCAGCCACATTTCGACCAGATCCATCATTGAGCAAACCATCGGCTTGCTGAAGATGCAGTTCAGATGCCTTGACAGATCAGGTGGAGCCCTACAGTACTCAGCAGCCAGGGTCTCCAGAATCATCATGGTCTGTTGTGCACTGCACAACATTGCACAGCATCGTGGCTTGCAGCTGCCTGAGGAACAAGTGGCTCAGCGCATAGCCTCCTCAGATGAGGAGGAGGAGGAGGAAGAAGACCTTGCAGACGCGGATGAGCCAGCTGCAGCAGCACGCGAGCACATTGCTGCCCGGGATGCAAGGGAAGCACTAATCTTTGCCAGATTCGCTTAGGTAGACGAATCAAACACATGTGGCTGGCACCTTCTTATCACACCATAGACAATGGACAAGAACCTGTGGGTTCCTATCACTCTGACCACCATCAATACAAATACAAGTCGCCCTGAGCCCTAAATGTGCAACTTCCATTTCCCAGATCACATAGGCCAGAACTTCAACTGTTTGCCATCACTTCTGTTTATTCAATGCACAAAAGGATGGCAATGGCAAAAATTAAATACAACAGAACAGAACACCCAAGTGACTACCCTTGTGACTAATTGTGCTTTATCTTCCTCTTACGCGTGCTTCTATGTGGTGCTTCCCCTGTGGCTTCAGCAGATGTGGAGGCACTTTGATCACTTTCATGCTGTTCTTGCTTCGACACCTTTGGCGGGTGTCCTCTGGGTTTGCGAGCCTGTGAGGGCTCGGCAACAGTCTGCTCCTCCTGCGTCTGTGCAGGGACTGAGATGTCCATCTCAGTTGGGTGAGGACTCTGGTGGGGCTCTGACCGAGGGCTACTTAGTGGCATGGGAGTGTGAACGCTTGGAGAGGAGCCCCCACTTCCTTGTTGCCTGCCACCAACATCCCTCTCATGGGTCAGCTCTACTTCAGTGCTAACAAGTGGTTTGACAGCACCTTGCTGCACATCAGGGGGGCCATGAGGACACGTATCTGCACTGGCAGTCCTACTCAAAATGACTTCCACGAAGCTCTGGTTTCTCTGCTCAATAGCTGCCCATCGCTCCTCCAGAGATGTCAGTCTATTCTGAACATTCACCATGTTTTCCTGACTCTGGCAACATATTTCCTCCATGACCATAGCCATCCTTTCCACGGAGATAGTCATTCTTTCCACGGAGGTTGCCATCCTATCCGTGTTGATACATTCATGCACCATTGCCTCCACAAAGGCACTGCTCACGTTAGACATGGACTCCTCCATCCTCTCCAGACATGGACTCCTCCATCCTCTCCACACTTGCAGTAACCCTGGATGCAAAACCTGCCAGAGACTCCTGCACCTGTTCCTGGAGTTCCAGCACCGCTCTCTTTCTGGATGGACCTGGAGGCACAGGGTCAACATGCAGCTGAGCCGAGCTAGGAGAGTCCTGCGGCCTCTGACGAGGACTCTCCACTGCTGTCCCTGTCTCCACCATCTGCTGATGCTCACTTGTGAGCTGTGATACACCAGGTGACAACACTACTCTATGTCGCGAAGGTCCCCCTGAGGTGTGCGTATCTGTGCTGGTGC
Organism: Squalus acanthias; assembly: GCA_030390025.1. NCBI lineage: Eukaryota > Metazoa > Chordata > Chondrichthyes > Squaliformes > Squalidae > Squalus > Squalus acanthias. The sequence continues at coordinate 120,649,597 of CM059427.1, read as the reverse complement.
TGGGTGCGCTTAATTCTGCTGACGCTCCGCCTTCAGAGGTTGCAGGTTCCTCTGAGGAGTCTTCCAGCTCAGGCTCTTCCTCCTGGACAGTGGGGAGGAGGGCTGTCGATGGTCCTGAGGGGGAGTAAAGGCATGAGTTAGACATGTGATATTAACGTAGCATGCACATGGAATTGTGCAGATGATAATAAGTCAATCTGTATGAGCATCAGATGCCATATCAGTCACTCATGCAATGTACATGAAAGAGATGCAAATCTATTCCGTCACCAGCTTGCTCTGCTGCGCCCGTCTGACCGTCCCCCACTTCCACATCCTCATCACCTCCAATTATCTCCAGGGCCGCCTCCTCAGCGTTGGTAAGATGGGCAATAGAAGGTGGCCCTCCTCCTGTCTTAGCCCTCTCCCTCTTATTGTGGGCTCTCTTTTCCTGCAATGAGGGACACAAGTGGAGTTTGAGTGAGAATGATGGAGTGAGAATGATGGAGTGAGTGTAGAGAATCCATAGCATAAATGCTTAGAAGGAGACATAGCTGGAGTGAGGTGCCAATACCAAGGGCCCTCCCTGTGCATTGTTAGTTGTTGTCATAACATCACAGTGATAGCGAGTGTGAGGGCAGCATAGTCGAATAGTGAAGTAATTGTGTACATAGAGAGAGAGGGATGGTTAAGGGTGCAAGGGATGCAAGGGTAAAGTGGGATGTGCAGGAGTAGGTTGACAATGCAGAGTGCTGGTGATGAGAGGAGATGGGGAGCAGATTGAGGCCAACTGTGATGTTATACTCACTTTTCCTAAGCGGACCAGGTAATTGAACCTTTTTCTGCACTGCACCCAGGTTCGAGGGCACATTGATCTGAAGCTGACCTCCTCAGCAATTTGCAGCCACACTGCTTTGGTTTGCTGTGGTGGCTTCTTCTGGCCAGAGGATGAGAAGAGTACCTCTCTGCGCCCTCTGACTCTCTCCACAAGAGCATGGAGGGAGTCATCATCAAATCTGGGAGAGGCCTTGGCCCTTGAGGTAGTCATGGCAGCAGTTGTAACAGGCAAATCCAGCAGTAAATAATGAGAGAATGAACCAAGGCTGCGTGGGCCCCTTAAACGCAGCTGGCTGACAGACGTCAGCAGAGGCGAGTTCCAGACCCAAAATATTAATTGGCCGGGGGAGCGCACACGCAGGGACTCAATTGCCCAATTAGGGCAAAATCGCAAATTTTTACCGGTTGAAAGCGGTGCGGGATCGGAACCCGCCGACCACCTGACCCGCACCCAACCCGCCACCAATGGGAAAATCGCAACCTACGTATCCCCATAAGGATTAGGGAAGTACCTGATCCCACTTAGTGTGTTGTTCGTTTAATTCCTTTCGCAGGGCCAATTTCAACATGCGGTTCATTCTTTCCACAATTCCTGACGATTGCAAGTTGTGGGTCACATGGCACTTTCCCACAATTCCTAGCAATTTCAGAGTGGCTTGCATTACCTGACCTGTAAAATGGCTTCCCTGGTCTGACTCTACCACCCGAGGAAGTCCCCATCTGGAGAATACCTCCCTGACTAAGGTCTTGGCTGTCCACAGCGCTGTGGCCGATTTACACGGGAAAGCTTTTGCCCACTTTGTGAAGTTATCCACCAAGACTAGACAGTATTTATTGCCCTTCTTAGTGGCGGGCAAGGGTCTGATTAAATCTATCTGGACACACTGTCACGGTCCCTCTGGTTGATGGGTATGTCCGAGGGGAGCCTTCCTTTTATGTGTGTCAGGATTGTTAGCTGCACAGACTAGACAACTTTTACAATAATCCTCTACGTCTTCCCTCAGATGAGGCCACCACCCTACCTCCTCAACTCGCTTCCAAGTCATCTCGGGTCCGGGGTGTCCAGCCCCATGCGCAAGCCGCATAAATTCCTCCCTATATCCCTCAGGCACAATAATGTCCCCTTTGAACAACATGCCTTCCCTAACCTCCACATCGTTGGCGCCGTAGGGTCCTTCCACAGATTGCCCTGCCTCCTTTTCTCTAAAGACTGCCTTCAATACAATATTGTTTAACTGCACCGTTTTAAGATCAACTGGGAGCGGGACAGTCTTGGTCACTGGAGTCGTGGCCGCCACCATTCCCAATTGATACGGGTCCCACGGGACCCCTTGTTCCTCCCCCGCCCTAGCTAATTCGTCTGCTCTCTTGTTCCCCTCCCATCTGGGCTCGGTTTTAGAATGCGCTTTTACTTTATGTATGTAATAGTCCTCCCCTCCCTTTCCTACAGCTTCCACGATAGTCACCAGCATTGGTGTGGTAACTAACGGTTTGCCATCCATGGAGGTAAAACCTCTTCTCGCCCAAATCGGCTAATATTCCGTACAAGAATTACAGGTGAACATGGAGTCAGAACAGATCGTATACGGCGGGGGAAACTCGGTGGGATGCCTTATGACATAGGTTACGGCTGCCAATTCTGCCTGTTGAGCACTAAGAGTGGTGGGCAACTTAATCGCCACTTCCACCCGTTTGTGGGTCATAAATTCCACACCCTGTTTTACGTTCCCCCTTCTCCACAAAACTAGACCCATCCACATATATATCTTTCCCCTCAGGGTGGATACCGGATTTAAATCTGCCCGCTGTCTCCCACACCCCTTCTACCGTACAGGTGTGAGATCCGCCCTGATAATTAAGGTTAGCCACTAGCTTTGGCTCGCTTAGTGCTCTTACTCTCAGATCCATCCCTTCTAACTGTAGGGTCCACCCAGCTACCCGAGTGCTTGACACCGTTCCCTCTTTAATTCGGCCTTCTAACAGGAGACGGGTTGGCGTGTGGTGGGTGAGGAGAGTGATGGGCTGGGTTCCCGTGAATATAGCAAAACATCTTACCACCCAGAATGTGGCAAGCAAGTGCCTCTCACATGTAGAAAATCCTTTCTTCACCTCGGATATTATGCTGGAGGCAGAGGCTACCGGTCTCAGCCCATTTACTTCCTGCATTAAAACATCGCCCAGGCTGGCCTCTGTCGCTGCTACCTCAAGAAAGAAGTCCTTTGTATGGTCTATTGCCCCCAGGGCTGGGGCCGTTTGTAGGTCCCGTTTCAACTCTACAAAAGCTTCCTCACAGTGCTCATCCCATTCCCAATCTATTCCTTCTCTAAGCAATCTCAGCAGACTAGCTACCATGGCCGCATAATTCTCAATGAATTCTCTACAGTGCCCCGTCAGACCCAGGAATGATCGGAGAGCAGTTATCAACTCCGGGCGGGGCAGTTCCTGGACCGTTTTACGCTTCACGTCATCTATAGCACGCGCTCTCCTGGTCGGAGAGTTGGCCTGAGAAAATGAACCTCCCTTTGTCCTATCTGTGTCTCCTTGAGGTTTACTTTAAAACCTGCTGCTGCAAGCAATTCTAACAGCTCCTGCAGTAATTCCTCATGCTCACTCTCACTGTCTGTGAACAGCAATAGATCGTCTACATACTGCACAAGCTGGCCTGGCCGACTAAATTCTGATAGACTGTTAGCCATACACTGATGGAAAATGGACGGACTATTGTGGAACCCCTGTGGCAGACAAGTCCACACTTACTGCTGTCCCTTAAAGGTTAAAGCAAACTTGTACTGATCCTCTGGGTGTAAGGGGATCGGCCAGAACCCATTTGATATGTCTAACACTGTGAACAGCGTGGCAGAGCTCGGGATATTACTGATCAGATCAACCACGGCTGCTACCATGGGAGCACAAGCAGGAATGTTTTTATTCAAAACCCTGCAATCTACAGTCATCCGCCAAGAGTTGTCTGGTTTCTTTACCGGCCAAACGGGAGAGTTAACATGCGTCGCAATAGGTCTCAATACCCCTTGTCCCACCAAGGACACAACAGCTTTTTCCAGATCTTTCGCGGCTTCCTTGGGGAACGTATACTGTTTCCGGGGCCGGGACATGGGTTCTCCCCCCGACTCGCACCTCGACTCCCGCTACCCTGCCACAGTCATGATTATGGGTAGCGAAAGCTCCCGTGGCATCCTGCACTGTGGTCTGATACCTTTCGGGCACCTTAGCCATTAGTATTTCTAAGACGTAGGGTCCTGCGGGTGTTACCATCCATGCCTCACCGTGGCACGGGGGTATAACCACTACTTCCTCGCCATGATCCACCCCACCCCACAAACAGTTATTAACCATTTCCATGATCACACTGTGAGCCAACATCCAATCAGAGCCCAGCACTCCCATTCCTGGCTGATCCCATTTCATTAGTATACACGTCCACTCTGTTTGGAGGGGTCCTACCTTAAAACTCAAAGGTCTTGACACTGCCTCAGCCGCTGAGTTGCCCGTAAAACCACTACTTGACCAGGGAGACGACGGGGAGGGAGAGTGGACTACCGTGCTTGGTGCTCCAGTGTCTACCAAATAGTCCCCTCTCTCCCCCTCAATCACGATGTCTATGCATGGTCTTCCCCAATCATCGTACCTGATTGTACTCGGGCTGGGCGCGGCTCTGTCATGCTCAGGTCTCCCCGTGGTCCTCCCCATGGGCAGCGCGGATTTTCCCTTGGGGAGTTTCAAGCTCCCTTATAGTCTTAGCTACCAGTTTGACCAACTCCTCATAATTGGGGGCGCTAGGCTGCGACTCTGCCGATCATGGAGCCTCAGCCTTTCCTTTCCTAGGTTTCTTACAATAATGCATGAAATGTCCCGTTCCTCCACAGTTATAACATACCTTGTCCTGACCCTCCCTCTCTGGTGCGGCCCCTTTCTGTTGGCATTTCCGAGGGGTTCCACCTTTCATGTCACATACCTTGCCCCTAGGCTTATTCATTACCTCCATTACCTTCTATCCGTTTGGCGCGCCTCGAAGCGCAGGGTCATTTTCCTCACAACTCGAGCCTCTGTATTTTCCCCATCAACTGGATCAAAATCTGACATAGCGGCTTGTAAATACGGCAGACTGTGAGAGATCAAGGCACGCAGCCAGTGGTTGCGTGCTGCTCCTACTAGATGTCCCCTATTTCCCAGTGCCCCTCCCATGGCCGCAAGATATGTGGGCCACAGTCTGTTGGCAAACACCGCCGGGGTTTCATTTGGGCCCTGTTCCACGTCTGCTATGGCTTTGAAAGGATCCCCTTTTCACCTGGGCAATTCTCACCTTCAGCTCCTCATAATCGACCCCCCAGCCCCACCCCGCTCTTTTGATTTCTGGTGGGAGGCCTGCATAAACACCGGGGCATTCATCACATTCACTATCCCTTTCTCTTCATCACATTCACTATCCCTTTCTCCACTTTCCGATTCTTCTTCTCCTGACAAAGGGGTCATGGCGCACACTATGCCCCTCTGGACCCGTAATTTATGCTCCAACTCCTTAATCTTCCTTTTGCACTCGGTGTGATCCCCTCAAGCACCACGATCTTCAGAAACCTGCTTCTGAACAACCCTAAATGTAGCTTTCAGGTCCTCATTGGCCCTTTCTGCTGGCTCCGCTCGGTGCCTCTGATCTGCTTCATTCAATGACCACATGTCACGCTGATTCTGATTATTTATACACTGGCTCTCGAGGTACTGTTCTTTGTTACACCACCTTTCCTTTGCCTTCTCAAACTTCTCCTCGAGCCTCCTCTTACTTTCCCTTTCCTCCTCTAACTCTTTTTTACTCCTTTCTCTCTCTTCCTCCAACTCCTCCAGAAGTCGGTTTACCACCGCTTCTCGATCATTGGCTTTCTCCACCATATCTTCTATTTCCTTTTGTAATTTAATCTTTGTAAATGCGTCATTCTTAACCTGCCTCTGATAGGCCAACAACCAAATGGATTTCATTAACCCCGGCCGACACGTGGACCCTTGGCTCCATTGTTGAGCCTCCAAAACCGGATCATCACCGTCTATAATGACCCGGATCCACCTCTCTCGAAGAGGCAACTTCCCTGCCATATGCTTTGTGACTAACTCATCCATTGTCTTTGCCATTGTCTGCTCTGAACGGGTCCCTGTTCGGGCGCCAAAATCTGTAAGACGTGTGGAATTATCCCTCGCCCCGTCCAACAGTTTACAAAGTTCAGATCCATGGAACAGATAACACAAAAACCCAAGGATTTCAGGAAAACTTTCTTTTACTTAAAAGATCAACAAGAGGTTACAAGTGAGCATCCGATAGTACTGTTGCATATAACAATTCCCGATTATACTTTATTATACACAGATCTATCCCTTTACTTTAAGCTCAAGCGATAATAAGCAAACACCACATACGTGCTAACACCAGCGAGTGGTCAGTTTGGCAATGGCTAGTTGTACAACTTTAACTGGCAACTGACCAGGTTGCCCGACTGCAGCCCCGAGTGTCTTTTTACAGCATCTTTTATACCTTAAAACCTGGCAACCCTTCCATTGCAAACGTGTCCCAAACTTATACAAAGGATAGTCAGTCGTTGTTTTTCTCTTCTTCTCATCAGTGGTCAGTCAATCAGTCAGTGGGCCTCAAGGCCAGTTACATTCCAAAAGTCTGAAGATGTTCCTGCTTCGCACCAGTTGATAGTCTGTTCTTGCTCAAGGTCTGATACTCCCTTATCTGTGATTAATGACTTGCAACCACAGCAGTTCTGTAATTTTTAAACAAAAGTTCAGCAGAAAGTCTCTTGGCCTCGTGGAGCATGCTGGTCCATAAAATGTAGTCAACTTTTAAGTTTGGTCAAGTTACAGCAGAAGTTATAGCAAATGGTGTGTTCTTACAATTTCTAGAATATTTTCAAAGTGTAAAATTTCAGGATTTCAGACTATGCTGGCAACAGGGGCCAGGTGCCCTAACTCAGGTACATTGTCTGGGCACTCTCACTGCTCTAACACAGGTACAGGTATCTGGGGACTCTCACTGCTCTAGCACAGGTACATTGTCTGGGCAGTACCTTTAGTATATCTCTATGGCACTCCTAACACAGAGAACTTCTCAAAAAGCTTTACAGAAAGTACCGAGCAGGAGAGAAAAAGGGAAGTGTGTGAACAGGACCGGGGGGCGGGGGGGTGGGGAAGCCATTACACAACCAACGAGAAGGGTTTTAAAGAGGATTTTAAGGCAGTCAGAAAGGCAGCGAAGCAGAGGGATTTAGAGGGACAGGGATATAGTGGCTGATGGAACGGCCACCAATGGTGGTGCAGGGAAAATGAGAAGGACACCAGTGTGCAGGGACAATTGGCTGGAGAGATAGCGGGTGCCCGGCCATGGAGTGGTTAAAAGTTGGTACCAGGATCTTATAGTTTATCTATTGGGGTACAGGAAGCCAGTGAAACTTGGCGAGCATGGGGTAATGGATGTGCAATGCTTCGTGTGGATCCATAATGTGAGCCTTATATTACTTAAATCAAACTTTAAATCAGCACATCTTTGCCAATTGTGGTTTGATAAAATGAAATCTATTGAATCTATTAACAATTGGAAGGGCTGTCATATTTTTGGATTTTGACATTAGATATTTTTCACAGCAGAGCATCACCACTCTTGTCGGGAACTTTGTGTCCCTTACGATCGGGAGTACACCTTTTTCTTGCCAATATTGAGGTAAATAATAGCAAGACCCAGTGATTGCAACAGAAAATCTTGAATTTGTTACCCCAGCTACTGGAACGCATCACATGCCACCGTGTGATTCTCCTCACTTCAAAAAGCAGATTGAGTATGCACTTTATCAGATTGAGACTCAGTCTTTAAAGCAGCAGAAGTCTTATTTAAATAAAACAGGTAAATGAACAGTATACAGTATGAAACAGTGGAGGTAATTTTGACTTTAAGTGATAGTGTAAAAGGGATACTTTTCAGCCGCCTGTTATACCCCTCTCCCGATTGAAAGGGGTCGCCACTCTGCTCGCATTGGATGTCAACCCAGTGTTCAGAGACCGGTGCTGCGGTTTCCTGTTCGTCGATGCTTGCTGTACTGTACCACACTGAAAATCACAGCGCTGTGCTTTAATCAAGCAATTGTAAAAATGATTATCAGTAGTGTCTTTGAGTATTATAATTATTAGAAATTACTTTCAAGTATATTTACAATTTTTTCATTAGAAACCCTGCTTCTCTACAAAAATTCGTAATAATATGTATTAGTATTTTTTTCGAAAAGCAATCTTCCTTCCCAGGATTTGGTAATTGTGCTGAAATCATTTAAAATATATATTCTTCAATATATTGCAAAATGCTTTATTTAAAAAAAAGTGAATGTTCCAAATTTGCAGCACAAAACACTCGACAACCTTTAGTAATTGCATTACCAAATATATTCAGAAATGTATATATTTGATAGAGGTGTTCAAAATCATGAGGGGTCGGGACAGAGTAGATAGAGAGGCGCTGTTCCCAGTGGCAGAAGGGTTGAGAACCAGAGGACACAGATT